>OU611763.1:7605377-7635377 GCA_914767535.2 Dunaliella primolecta | reverse complement strand
GAAGTTGGCATGTGCTGAGTTCGCCATCAACAACTCCTGGCAAAAATTAGTGCAAAACACGCCTTTTTTCTTGAATTATGGTCAGCATCCTCTGACTCCATCTACAGTGCAGCTGCCAAGTAGAGTACCAAGGGCCTCTGAATATGCTGAAGGAATTGCCAAAAGTGATAAGCAGGCGTGACGCTGCATGGAGGCTGCGCAACAGAAAATGAAGAGGGTAGAGAATTTGCATGGAAGAGAGGTGCAGTACAAAACTGGAGATTTAGTGATGTGCAGCACAAAGAACATTAAACAAAATGGGCCTGGAGTGAAAAAGTTGATGCTAGTATACATGGGACCCTTTGAAGTGGAGCACATGGTGGGTAAAGCAACTATGAAGTTGTGCCTGCCAGAAGAGTGGAATAGAATTCACAATGTGTTCCATGTTAGTCTTACTAAGCCTTATGTAGGCAGTGCTGATCTCCGAGGGAAGAGGCACGTGGTGCCACCTCCTCCTGTGCAGTGGCTGGAAGGAGAGCCATTGTATGAAGTCGAGCGCTTGTTAGGTCACTGTGTGGCAAAAAAGGGCCGCATGAAGATCTACATGTTTTTGTTGAAGTGGGAAGGTTATGGTGAGGAACACAACACATGGGAGCTCGAGCCTGAAGAGAACTTGCTAGTCACGGAATTGCAAAGCCTAGTACGGAGTTACAAGGTGGAATAAGGCTTGCCCATTAAGCCATGAGTGGTTGGGGTGTATTCCCCTGAGGGACTAAAACAGGAAGCGCTGACGAGGTTAAGGACCTGAGAAGCAGTCTACAAGCAAGGCGATGTCGGAGCCTTTGCTAGCCACTTATAGAGAGAGCCTATGGCCTAGCGCTGGTACTAGCGCGAGTCCTTCTGTGAGAGACAAGGGCGGGGATTGGTCATTGCTGTAGCTACCCTTCTGGCACCGAGGACGGCTTAGCCAGGTGGGGGGGAATGCTACGTACAGAGTAATAGCTTAAATAATATTAAGGATGTAATATAGAGTTGGAGTGAGACCACACCTTCTGAGTATAAAGCAGTGACAGGGTCATAGGCTGGGTTCGACTCCCAGAGCAATATAATCCCTAATTGAGACTTGAAAGGCCATCACGCTGGATTCCATTGTGGGACGTAACATTAGGGACCATGCCATTCAAAGATTAACCACTATCATTAACACTAGACACGCTCATTCTTTTCACGGGGGCTTCTGGGGGGGTTCTGCTGGGCGCGCGGCGGCAGAAAACGGGAGAAGGAGAGTCCGGGCGTCCAAGAGCATGGCGAGCAACCCTCCAGATCCCCAATAGATCTGTTTCTGGCTCTCTCCTAGGCTAGCTGTGTCTAGTGTAGGTTTAGAGGGCCTTCTGGTGAGGCCTCTAGCTTTCCAGTTAGGGGACCTTCTCTTAATGCACGCTGCCTTTGGCCTGCGTAGGCTTTTCTTTTGTCTTCCATGTGACAAATGTGGGATAGAACATTAGAGCCAGATATGATCATCATATCTGGCTCACACATGATGTGCTCACATGGTGTGCTCACCCAAGGCCATGTTGGAGGAGTGAGCCAGGCAGGAAGCTTTATCTTGCTTTTCCATGTAGGGTGGGATGGTGTTCACTCTTGCACAATCAGTTATACGGGTAAGCTTGAGGGCAGTGAAGGGAAGCAAGTCCCTTGCAATGTTCAAGTTTGTTGGTCTTCTTTGTAACAAGTCTAGCAATTTCCAGTGTGTTTGGAATTTTTTTGATGGCAAAAGCAGTTAAGCAATGGTTAATGGCAGGAGCAGCTTGCATTGCAACACTCAGCCATTCATGCACAGGAATTCACAAGGCATGTTCGGCTGCAGGAAGGTCCTCTTGTTCCCCTAGGCACTGCGAATCAATGCAACTCCTATACCGGGAAGCACTGGCTTTGCCAGCTTGCGGTGCTTCCATAACTTGTCCCTTTGCTTGCATCACTGCCTCGCCCCATTAACAAATAAGACGGGAGCTTCAACACTCCTATTTTTGCTAACCAAACAGAATCTGCAAGTTGTGCTTGGCAGTGACATGTTCTTTTAGGAAAAGTGCAGGCAAATTGACCGACTGGCCATTTATAAGTAGCAATCCAAGTTTAAGGTGTGAAATCACCACATACCATACAACAACCAAAGGCATGCAAGCAAGAAAAAGACTTGGGTGCCCCAAAATATCTGCCTAAAGCACCATTCCCCTGCAGTCTAAAGGAAAACACCATTGTAGCAGTCAAACAGATAGAGCATGAATAGGATGAATGATTTATTAAGTCCTTGCCCGCAAATAACAGTCCATAATATGACCAGGCAAGATGCTCTGAGAGAAACAAATTTGCCTGGGTAAATGCAAAGCACACCAAGCCGTCCATCAATCGTTATGTCAGAAATATATCAACATCCCAACAAATCTAATTTGTGGTATGCTGACCAGGTTATAACTCAATTTGCTGTGTGCAAACAGGAAATTCATGATAGATGAAAAAGGCTACAAAATTGACATCATGTACATTACATGTTGGTAAAGCCTTGTAAGAAGCAACACGACAAAGGACAGGCATAGCAGCTACCTTGCGACCAAAGCGTAGCTTATTGACGCGTTTCAGCGCAGTTCAATACCCCCACTTAACCCTTGGGCCATTTTTTGCATCCGCGCTGCTGTCTGGGCCTCTGTGGTCCCTCCCCAAGTCTCTTGCAGCCCCGCCAACATCATCTGCATCAAATTGATTACTACCAGCAGCTGAGAGAATGAGGGTGTTACACTCATGGGCATGAATCATGATGAGGCCACAAACAAGATGTGGGCACACAAATTTCTGCAAACTATTAAAATACAGCTTGTGGATATTGAAGGATGCAGGCCCCATAATCCCTTAGTGAATGAAAGCATATTAGACATTGCAGAGACACCCTCCCCCTCCCCCTCTTAAACTTTTCTCATGTTCCATAAAATTCTGAAACTATAACCCACCTCAATGAGGCCAGCAAAGGATTCGGCCAAGGGCCGCTGTTGTGCGGCTTGGTGTAGCTCCTTCCCCAGGCCTGCTTTTGCCGCACGTGTAGCCAGCTTGACAGGGTCGCTCTGCACGCAAGACAATCCATGCCATTCTTTCTATAAAGAAAAAATTACTTGGGGGGGCAAGTTATGCGCCATATCACGGATATCTATTTTCCATTTCTATCAACTACTGAGCAAGTGCTGTTGAAGTTTGAATCGTTTTATTCTTGCTCAAATTGAAAATATTGCAGGTCCATGACGGTCTCCGCATGAAAATGATTTGGAACCTCAATTCGATATTTCAATAAGGGTCAAAGAATGCACCAATTGAATTCACTTCAATTGGCTTTATGTCGGTACTACTTTCCTAATTTCTGTGATCCTTAGAATGACACGCTCACAATCAATTTCCAAACAATACACAGGCTTTGACTTTGCTAGCGATGCTGGAGCTCGTGCAGCAGCAAACAAGCTGTCCTTTGGGGACACTTCGCGGGGTCCTGCCATTCTGTTGTGCCATGTCAACACGCCTGGCATGGTCTTGTCAGAGCCGCTGGCTCGGTTCACCTGCTTGAGCAAATTGGCTAGGCAGCTTGGAGTTAAAGTTGGTATTAAAAATGCCTTTTTTGTCAGGGGCCTTTTTCAACCCTGGAAAGACTTGAATTTGAATGGGTTTGAGCCCTTGGTAATGATGACTAAATCGTCAGAGGGGGGCGACGGAGGCCTGAAAATGGGGTGCTGTTTGAATGTTCCCAGAGCAAGGTGGCCCTGGTTTGCACCTTTCAAGATTAGCACCACATGTGGTGCTATCCAACGCACCCAAGCTTGAAAGTTGTAATTTGGGGGCAACATGCCTTATCGGCCGCGGCATGAGCCCTATTTTTTTATCATCCAACCTCCATTCTGGACCACCTACTGCACCAAATTGGGTGATTGTTGGCGATTTGGAGTCCTTGTACCAATAGAATCTCATTGCAAAAAAATCAGGGTTGGGTCATTCGTGATTTGTGAAAATTTTAAAGAACGCTAAAAATGGCCTTGAAATCATAAACGCTAAAAGTGGCTGTTTGAAGTGCGTGGTAAAGTTCGTTGGTAAAAATTGTGAGGCCTTGAGAGACCTCAGTTTCCATGTTCTGCAATTATCTCATACACATAATTCTACAAACAAAACATCCCAATGGAACTGGTTTGCTATCCCTCCAAGTCCTACTCTATGTCCTCTTCACCTGTAATATTAACCCTCCCCATCACTGCTGGACCCTTCCTCCGGAGGAAGAGGATTCTACCCCTCCTCATCCTCATCATTTGGCCACCCCACAGCCAGGAGCTCGCAAGAAGTGTAGCCTGATGCGCATGGCACCTCCATGAAATTTAGAAAGTTCAAATACATGCTCACATAGCTTGCACTTGTTCTTCCCTTGCTTCACCCCATCCGTGTCTTCAGGCTCAACCAATGTGACATAATCCCACTCAGGGCCCTTTTTTCTTGGCATAGTTAAATGTTAATGGCCTTGGGGGGAGTTGGGGGGTGGTTGCGAGGTAGTTGGGACCTTTTCCTGGGGCTTCTCCCAACCAAGACCCTCCCTCCCCAACATGGCCCTCTAAATTCGCGCATATACGTGACGAACGAGAATTTAAGACGTATACACACGATCGGTACCTCCCAAACCCACGAATGACCCAACCATGAAAAAAATAGAGTGAAAAGATTCACTGGTTGGCCAGATACAGAATTTCAGCCATTTACCTTAGAGACAAGCGGGGGAAGCGTCGCAAGCGACACTGAAAATATGGCGAAGCCAGCCCTTTACTGACTGAAGGCTTCAGCCATGATTCCATCAAGTTGCAAGAGACACGACGCCCTAGACAGCACTAGAGGATGCCATAATGCACATGCAAGCGTGGATGTATGTGCATCATCAGTGCAAAATTGCTGCATGCATTGCTGTGTGCATTGCGGCATGCATTGCTGCGTGCATTGCTGCATGCATTGCTGCGTGCGTTGCTGCATGCTGGGCATGCAGGCATTGTGGCCAGGTTGGCCACAGATGCTGCCCGTATGCTGCACATGTTATTGCCCCTGCCCCTGCTGCTGCTGCTGCTGCTGCTGTGCCTGCCTGTCTGGGCATGTGCGCGCATTATGCCCATGCTGACCGCAGTAGGTGCATGCAGTATGTGCCAGCGGCACCACAGTCAGAAGCAGCACCTACACCAGTTATTCAATCCATCATGTACTCACGGACCAAAGCTTCACACTAATTGCTCTGCACCAATACACAACAAGCTCACCTGTAGGTGAGTGCAAACCAGCCCATTCCTCCAAATGCTGTGCCCAGCAACAAACGAGCATCGAAGACAGCAACAGCGGCAAGCTTTGCGTTACTATGTGCATAATTTACACTGAGACGCAAAATTGCGATCAGAGTCTGAGCCTCGGAGCTTGAGCAATCGAGGCCAGCTTCTCTGTGGTAACCAAACTTTTGCAATGTCAAAGCTCACTGCATTGACCGGCCACCCAAGCACGAATCCCCCGATTAAACTTTTTTGTCTTCAAGCATGCCGAGTTCCAGGGCAAAGGGCACGCTGGGCAGGCCGTGCTGGCCATCTTCTGCTCAGCCACCAAACCAAGAAGTTTCAGAACTTTTTGCCCATGGCCTTCCCCATTAAACCGACATTACAGGGCTGCCTGAAACTTTTGCTTGGCCAGCATGCCGGGTTTCAGGGCGGGGAGAGCGCTGGATGGGCCAGGGCAGCCAGGTGTGAACTTTACCGGAGGCCGGCAACCTTAGGGGCTCATGCCCCATGGGGCTTCGCCAAAACTCTGGCAAAAGGGGTGCCCAAAAGGTTAAATTTTGACCTTTTCCTCACTTTTAAATATGCAGGATGTGAGCATTGTATATAAGAGTTATAAATATAAATATAATTTTGGGATTGATAGATTGTCCCAGGGTGGAGCTGTGGGCCATTTTAGGTTGATCCGAGGCCAGAAGAGTGATCTGGGGTCAATCGATTTCCGTCATTTGTTTGGCGAACATGGTTTTTATTGATGTTACAATGGTTGGCATGGTCAGATTTGGAAAATATTGGCGCGAAAGAACATTTTCAGCAATTTGGGCCCGTCGCCCCCCTCTGATAAATTCTTTTGCAATAATTATTTTTGGGGCAGCACCCTTGGATGGAGATCCCTTACGTTTTGTCCAGCCTACACTGAAAGAAACTTTGAGCCACCCAGGCCACCTCCTGTCATAAGAAACCTGCCATCAGGATGTTAAATTTGTACTGATCCCAGAGCTGCCCTTGGGCACTTCAAAACCCCTGCCAAGCAAGGTTACACTTCAATATTGAAGCATTTTGGTCAAGCAAATTCTTGGCTTCTATGCATTTTGTCATATCAACAACAGTAATGTTGCCGGTTGTCTTGCAATAGAGTGGGCATGAAGCAGCAGAGATGTGAGCTTTGCAGGGATGGACATTGTCACAACAAGCAATCTTGTGGAGGCGTGCTGTTTTGTGGGAGGCATAGGCTCCACCCTTTCTTTGTTATGACCCTTGTTTTTCACAGGTCATGGACCTACGGTATGTCAAATAAAATCTGTGAACTTAAGAACAGTTGCCTCCTTGAGATTTTGACTATCAAAGGCACGGGGGGAATTGCTGGAAGTGAAAGAAGTCCTTGTCGCGATGAACTGTGGTTATTGCTGAATCACCTTTTAATAGTCAGTTGGTTGGTTTCTTGCCCTTATTATTGGACTGGCTCATCAACTGGCCAACCGATTGTTGAGAATTTTGTTGTAGAACATATTGGATTGTTGTCTATGTTGCTAGTGATATTCAATTGTCTGGATTTGACATCCATTTTTCTTAGCTGTGTGAACTAAGAATGGCAGAGAATTCTACCCTATGCCCTGGGGGAGGGCACAGGGAAGCAGGCCTGGCAACCTAGCATTGGAGCTGTGTGAAGAATAAGTATTGTACTGCATCATGCAGGAGTGCACCACTGAACAGCAAACCCAAATTCCCAGCAAACCTTGTCCTCTGTTGCATGGATATTGGCAACCTTGGACGCAGGACAACCATTTCTTAACAACTGTTTGGCTAATCTAGCAAGACAAACTTGGTCAATTACTTGTATAACCAGGAATGTGCCACTACGATAAACGGTTTGCTGAACGATTAAGACAGAACGGACTGCTTAGACAGTCAGGGCCATGTAAGTATCGTCTAAACAGTTTGGTTTGGTAGATGGTACAGTCTGAAGTTTTCACTCTCTCTCTCTCTCTCTCTCTCTCTCTCTCTCTCTCTCTCTCTCTCTCTCTCTCTCTCTCTCTCTCTCTCTTTCTCTCTCTCTCTCTCTCTCTCTCTCTCTCTCTATATATATATATATATATATATAACAAAATCAATTGAAAAACAAAAAAAGCAAATGATTACATGATGTTTTGCCCATTAATTTTGTCTGACACTGGCTGGACCCCTGCTGCCTTGGACCCTACTGCTGCTGCTGCTGCTGCTCATGCTCCGGCCTCTACCTGCTCCCCGCCCTGCTGCTCCTGCTCCTCTTCCGAGCGGGTCCGCCAGGACCCCCCTGTGTAGCCTGCCAGGTCGCTTGTGCGTCGCCAATTGACGACGCGTCACGACTAAAAGTGTTGCTGTCCTTAAGGCTGGGATGCTGAAGCCCCAGAGCTTGTCTTGCCTTTTTGGCAATATTTTGCATGATGCTGTCTCTTATGTATAAATGAATGCAAGAGAAAGGTGTTGTTCTTCTACTCAGGCTTGCAGCTGCAAGTCATGCAAGCAGCGTGTGGCCAAGCAGAATCCGATGGTGGCAATTAACTGCTTAGTTTGCCACTGTTCTTCCCTGGAACCGTGAGTATACAATTTTACCGAACCAAACCGTCTTCCGAGCCTTTTAGATGGTCATATTCCTGAAAGACACTGTGATGGCACAGCCCTGTGTAGTAATTTAAACTCAACCTGCTACCGGCACACCCTGTACCTAAAGAGAATGATAGGCGGCATCACTGGTACCGTAACAAGTCTCAATTTGGACCAAGGCAAGATAGCCGCACTGACCTGCACCAACTTGAAGTACTCCGCCACTGTGAGCGTACGAGGTGCCTCCTTTCCTGCAATTAGAATTTGGATATATTTGTGTTACGGCTTTGTGCAAGTTTGTGCAAGAAAAACAGCAATTTGCAAGAGGCTGCATTTTTCCTTAACAATTCCAACACTAAAAAATGGCCAAATTTTTGGGTAGGGAATCAACTCTGAACATAATGGGTAGACAATTAACTCTGAACACATAAGGCAGCAAAAGCTCACCCGCATCCCCTGATTCAGGGCTTATTGCTGAGTCCTGATCTGATTCCTCTGAGATGGCAGTGGGCTTTGAAATATCCGAGCCATATTGCAGCTCTCTGGCAAAGTCAGCCAGCTCAGCAGCAGTTGGAGGGCTGAGGACCTCAGAGATTCGTGCAAGGGCCTTCGTATAAAAGAAGTCAGGGAAGTACGTTGTTCTGAAATTTTTATGTTAGTGGGGCAACAGTGTGAGATTTGCAGTGATGGAACCTCAAAATAGGTACAAAGATGTAGTGACAACAATGGTACCTAAGCTGTAAGGCAAGGAAGGTGTCAAAGGCATATGATCCCCATTGCTGCGCTATTTGGAGACTCCTAATTTGCAGTGACAAATGCTTGGTCCTATGAACATAGTGCAGATTCAAGAAGTTTGAACCTCGCTTAAACCTTTCCTATCTTCCCTGCTCGCCATGTTTCTCTCAGTCTGACCAAAGTGGAAAATTGATATGAAACCCCACTCCTTAGATGATATTGGAAGTGCTCTACCGTCTACGTAGAGCACTTTTTCTTTTCTTTATTTACCGCACCTCAAGGAAGTCGCAAAACATGAGGGAAACTGCTCGCTGCCGCCGCTTCAGCTCATCTACCACTGTGCTTTGCGAGAAGGCAAAGAGCACTTTACTGCAATGCTTGTCAATGCCTGCAAAGACGCGGCCAGCAAACAGCACATCTCACGATAATTCTGGCAAAACCTAGGAACACTCTCAAACCTGCTACATCATGTGCATATGTGTAGGTACACAGTGCAATTAATGTCTCTTACGTAATGTAAATGTGTAACTCAATAAATACGTCTCTTACATCATACATGTGCAGCACAACTGATGCCTCTTCCATGATTTCACATTACAGCCAAAAGAATGCAGGATGTCATTGACGTGTTGATACCTCCTCTCCTAGGCACATGATGCATGCATGTTGTTACGTTGTGGTACTACATAGCGAAGTAGCGGCTACACCGGTCACCGTGGTCATACCATAACTCGCAATTTGTACTCCAAGAGGTTACCACGTAACACATGTAGTCTTGCTTCTTTTGCTTTCACTCTACCTGTGTGTGTGCCCAGGAGGTTGGTGGATTCTAGCAAGGCGATCCAGTGCTCAATCCAGAACATCTTGGTGCGGTCCTTTGCCTTGTACAGCTTGAACGTCGCTTGCAGGAGCTCCCAATGCTTGACAATTTCCATCTCCATCTCCTATACCCAAGCAGACAGACACGAGCTGATCATTGCAGCTTGTAAGGTGGCGGTCACACACAATTTTTTTCGACTTTTTTTCCGTCGGTTTTGAAAAAATTTTCAGTTTGGGCGAAAAAAATTGCGGTCACACACAAAAACCGAAAGATTTTTTTGCCCACCCAAAAAATTTTTCCGTTCAAGCCAGAAGTCACTAGTGACCGTGTTTGGAAAATTTTTTTCGGTTTGGGTCACTTTTCAGGAACCGTTTGGGAGTTCCCCCTGGGAGTGCCCCTTGCATGCAAACCCTAAAAAACCCAAAAATCTTCAATTCTATCTACATTTCACTATTTCATTTCTGATAATCCATTAATGCCCCCCTAAGGCAAGAAAGGGGACAATGTGAGGGGGAAGGGGCCAAAGCAGGCCAGCAAGCAATTGTTGCCCAGGTCAGGTGAGGTGGAGCAGAGGCCTGGCAGGGACTTGCACATGTCAGAGGCAGTGGTGGTGGGCAGCGGGCCTGCTACAGGGTCAATATTGAGCACACGAGCCATGTATGATGCAAGCTTGCCCCTGACTTGATAAGCACCCACAGCATCAAGCCCGCTTCGCATGATCCCAGCCGCACTAATGGTTTTTCAATCCTCATGAACATTCCATCTATTGCACCAGCACAAAAGGCAAATTGCACAATCCTCTGAAATCTCGCATGATGTGCATGAGTTCATGTCTGTCTGGAAAGACCATCATGCTAGGCACAAATTCTTTGCATAGTACATACACAACTTCAATGAATGACATTACACACTGCACTCTTACTAAGATCGTAAGTCCACGCAAGCATCTGATAGTGAGCACTTGAACCGGCCTAATCCAAAAACATTTCCTGCCTCTTCTCAACAGGGATTGCATTCCGCATTTGTGTGTCAAGCTTGCATGAGTGGCACAGTGCGTTTCACACAGGGTTTTAAAGGCCGGCTTGCTCATGCGGAAAGCTTGCTTGAACTGGACAGCCTCATATTCAGGCTGAGTCCTTCCAATGTTGGCCCAGTCCCCGAGCACTTGCTTCTCCTGAATTCCAAAAGAAGGATTGTATTTCAAGGGCAGGGCAGGAGGAGTAGAGTGTGAAGGACAGAAGGGAGGAGAAGAGGGATTGGGTCCCATGCATGCCCCATGCATGAGTGCCCCTTCAAGTCAGAATTGAGGGGGCACTCACAAAGAGGAAGCGCGCTTGCGTGATTATGAAACAAATTATCACCTCCCTTACGCTCCAGAAGCCCCTTGCTTTCTTGCCACCTCCCATGTGCCCTGCTTGGACCATGGCAAGGCAGGCTGCAAGCTGCGCTGTGTGGTTACTACCGTCCAGAACCAAGGTGACGGCTGGAATCAGAGCTTTCAGGGCCCAAGTTGAGAAGTCTGACTGCTCAGTTGCTAGCTGTGGCATGATGGCTGCCAGCCATACAAGGAGAAGGGCAGCACTTATGGTCCTTATGTAAGGGCCTGCCAAAAACGGCCTGGAAGGGGCGCTCCCAGGGAGGCTGAGCACTGAAAAAAAAATCTGAAAAAAATCCCGTGTGGACGCTTAAATTTTTTTCCGTCGAGATTGAAAATTTTTTTCAGTTATCCGAAAAAAAATTGTGTGTGACCACAAATTTTTTTCACTTTCCGACGGAAAAAAAGTCGAAAAAAAAAAACCGAAAAAAATTGTGTGTGACCGCAGCCTAAGCTTTGAAGGGACACAACTTTTTTTACCGATGTCAGGTAGGAAATACAACGACTCATTGCGGGACAAGCTGCAGGCTTCTTTTTCTGCAGCATAAATTTGAAAATAATGAAAGATGAACCAAACGCTGGCAGAGCATCATGACATGGGATGAGCACACATGCAATGTTACCGCACCTTGCAATAAAATCGATCCCGCCTGAAGCTGTTAGGGTCCGTTTTTGCCACTGCAGGCAGGCTTGGCTCTATGAAATTTTCAAACATGTGGGCCACACTGTCTGACACGTCCGTGAGCACCTGTACATTCACATGCAAATCATGAAAGTAGACGAGGACAAATGCCAAAGCTGTGTTCTGCTCTCGCTCGATATTCCTATGCTAAGATAAAGATGCCAAAATAAAGGTTGGTGCTGGCCACTTCTGAAATCTTTGCAACCACGTCAAGCTTAGGCCTCCAGCGCACTCTCACCTTAGGAACAATGAACTTGCCAATAGCCATACGCACAATGATCTCCAGCAGCTCAAACCTGCACGGGTCAAACATTGTGCCAGGTGTTGCTGGCTGAGAGGCAAGGAGCTGAGGAAAGGAGCCAGAGCAAATTATAGAGTATGGATTTTACTTGTAAAGTGTTGTATCATGAGGTGTCAAAGGCGTGTGCACCGCCAATCTGAAGCTTGGTAAAACAATTGGCTCCAATTTGATAAGCACACCATCCAGGGTTGCGCCACTACGGTAAACGGTTTGCTGTACGATTTAGACAGAACGGACCATTTAGACAGTCAGGACCGCGTTTTCCTGATTTTGGGACCGTCTGAACGGTGAAATTCGGTTCAGTGGTCGGTACGGTCAGAACATTTTCCACAAATTTGACGTGTGCCTGCGTTGTTCAGTATTCATCATCTGGCCCCGGGGGCCCCCACCCCCTGCTGCTGCTGCTCTTCTTCCATGTCTCCCTCCTGGCAGGTGCACAGCTGCTCTCCATCCATGCTCTCCCTCCTGGCAGGTGTTGATTCCAGGCATGGGCATCCTGCCTGGCATTGTGGTCCCGCACCCGAGCATTCTTCTTGTCCCTTGCCTGGGTCTTACCTACACTGGGTTACCGACACTAAGGCCCGTTGTAGGAGGCCATCAGGCTAAGAGGCTAGAGCCACCTGTCTTGCCCTTTTGGCATTACTTTGCATGATGCTATGATTTTATTTATAAATATACACAACAGAAAGGCGAGAAGCTTTACTTAGGCTTGCCTGCCAAGCCACACAAGCAGCGAGTGGCCTAGCACAATCCGATGGTGCAATCTACAAGCCGATTTGCCATTGTCCCTCCCGTGGGACCACGGTTAACAGATTTTACCGAACCATACCGTGTACCGAACAGTTTAGACAGTCCAAGTTCTTACAGACGCTGTGGAGGCACAACCCTGATACAATCACATCTTGATTCCCTGTAGCTTCATCAAAGTTGGTCTTTGTATTGAATCTATAATGACTAAAGATGGTAATCTATGCCAGATCAAAGTTTGGCAGGAGGTCTGGTAGAACTCAGCATTCCGCTTCCAAATTTCAAGGTTTCAGCATGTGCACGATAAGGGAGCAATGCAAGCAAACGGAAAAATTGCATATCCTGTGTGTGTGCGTGTTTGTGTGCACGTGCACGCACGTGTGCACAAGCGCTAACACACCAGCAAAATTCCAGCGGCACACAAGCAGCACTCCAGCAAGTTGAGACTAGGTAACCTCCTTTACGCACATTTGACTCTCTGTTCAAAACAGTCAATCATCCAGCTACCTAGGAAACATTTCAGTTGTATTGAAAAGTACACTTTCCTTATCTAAGCTGACCTTCCAGCAAAAACAGAGGTTTGGATAGAATGCGTAAAACATAGCACAGCAGGTAACAGCGGGTATAGAAACTTTCTCTGGCCCTCCTTGGACACGCGCTCTTGCTGGTACAGCGGC
Source organism: Dunaliella primolecta (assembly GCA_914767535.2). Lineage (NCBI taxonomy): Eukaryota > Viridiplantae > Chlorophyta > Chlorophyceae > Chlamydomonadales > Dunaliellaceae > Dunaliella > Dunaliella primolecta. The sequence goes on along the minus strand of OU611763.1, from coordinate 7,622,157 downwards.
AACATGGCAGCAACGCCAAAGGAGGGGAGAGGAGCTACTGTGCTGATGCCCTGGACAACGCATTAGAGTTCAGACAAACTGCATCGACCATTTTTTCAAGCATAACTTTCTGCCCCATGCACCATTTCATGACCTGGAGAGGGCATATGTACAAGGATATGGGGTGAGGTACAGTAGGTGGATGACAGACAATTACGGCATTGTTTACATAAGCCACCAATTGGCATCACCTAAGTCTGGTATGTTGTGTTGGGCAGCTGCGGATGTACTAGGGTCACCAGGGATTGCAGCGGCTGCACAGCGATTCACTTCTTGCATGAGCTTGGACACCCGTCTTGGAAGGTGCCTCTGCCAGCACACTTTCCAAGAGCCCCACCTCAAAATCTGACTTGCAGCATGATTGTACGACTTGAGAGCAGCTTGAGTCCTGGGGCGCTGGTCTCTCGGTTGGGCAAGTTGGAAATCCACTTTTTCTATATTTATCAAAATTCCCCTCTTTGCCTTTTGTGCAATTCAGCAACACATGGAGCCAATAAATGGAATATTTTATATAGATTTGTGCCTCTGTGAGCATAGGACAGCTGATAAAAAAGTGGTACAAAATAAAATAGCTTTGAGGACAGTGCTGCCAATAAGGAAAAAAAAATTGTACTCCCCAGCCTGTGACACCCCACTGATGAGTTCTAAGAAATTAGAGCTTTCAATCCTGAGGCCAACAATTCTCCAAAGCACAGCAATTGGTTGTGTCAGCCGGAGTCCTCACACGCAGCCTCATACGTGCAACCCATAACACATTGTAAGTGGTGGCACAGACTAAGGGCTGCACCCACCTGACCAGAGCATTATCATCATTTGCTTCTGATTCTTGCGTTTGACTATCCTCTTCATAGTTGGTGGAGATGAACATGGTGTCGATGTCTGAGGGCTTAATGCCTGGAACCCTATGGTCAAGGATTACCATTCCAAAATCTTAACAAAATTGGAGCACACAGGCATGTGGCTATGAACATAGCAGAGGTGAAAAATGCAATCCATTTGTTATGGAAAAATGTTCCTTGCATAACACAAAAGAGGACACAAGGCAGGCAGCTATGCATGGCAAGATTGCATTTATCTGAGCATTACCATACAGCTTCTTGATCATTACACAACAATAAAAGTGTTTTCTTCTGTGCGTGATGCTTTATTATTTATTTTGAAGGGGTGCGTAGTGGGTGTGTTATGTACACAATGAATGGCTGAGATGGGGTGCGTAAAGGGTGCGCAATGCTAGAAACAAATCAAATTTGTGATGGGTAGGTTTGTTCAAAAGAAAGGCGCTGGGGAAAGGGACAGGGACAGAGAGAGGGACAGGGACAGGGACAAGGAGGAGAAGCGGAGGAATAGGGTTGAAACATTGCACAGCAAGCAAATCATAATGGTTCATTCAGACGGAAGCGTGGAGCAGCATGGGGCAGAGATAAAGAAGCGCAAGGCTAAATGGGACGGGGTTTGAGCAGGCTCCAAAAGGTTGTCGGTCCCTGCAACCTGCAGTGATAGGCGGAGCGAGTGCAGCTGGAGCCATCAAGCTGCTCCAAGACAGCCGTATGACAGCGCCACAGCAGGCATAGGCATTCATAAAAGTGCGGGTCGTGAGTCAGGCCAGATTTGTTGAAGAAAATTATATCCATAGGGAGGTCAGGGCCTGCCATGGTGACATGCTTTACACTTAAAATGCATGATGAGGGTTGCAACACTGAATTAGGCAATTGCCTCCCAGCTGCCAAGAAGGGTGCGTAGTGAAAGGTGCACAAAAAGGAATAAGAAGCTTGGGTTGGGAAGAATTTGCGCAATAAGGGTGCGCTAATAGAAAATAAACTTTTCTGGCTGCCAAAAAGATTGAGCAATGACTGCGCTAAGGAGGAATTCAATTCAAAAGCAATTTCAGGGTGCATAGTGGACAGGAACCTGTACATGTACATGGTTTTGCAGGTTCGTTGGCATTGCCAGGGAGACCAACCAGTCACCTTTTAACAATAGAATATGGAACCTTTGAAGGGGGTTGAGTTTTTTGACAACTCAACAAATACGCACTGAGTTGCATCTATATGAAACAAAGGAGCAAGGTTAAAAAAACGTGTGCCCATGGAGGCCTAAAAGCTCAGCCAGGTGCAAACAGATTGCATGCTTAGAATCTGCAAGCCAGCTCAACCTCTGCATTGCGCACTTTGGATCTGAAATCTTGCAGTGACGAGCAAAGCGGTGGAACTCCATGAGGCCCATCTCCATCATACTATCTGAGGCTGCAGGGCAATCACAAGTGTCAATTGGGCAGTGAGTGTTCCAAGCAATAATTGACTGAAGATTTTCCAGACCTCAACCATGTAACGCTTGATGCCTCTCCTATTAAAAAAAAACTAGTGCAGTCATTTAAGACGGAAAGTCATGAAAGGCAGTCATCCAAGGCAGGATGCCTCTCCTGTCTGAAGGAATTAAACACTGTGCAGTCACAAAAGGCAGACAATCAGGGGTCAAAAAGCACAATTAGCTTCAGCAAAGCCCCACATTGACAAATTTGTCAATAAGACACGGGTCCATGATTATTAAAACAAGGCTACTTGCGTTGCCTGGGTAGCTAGCATTGCCTGAGTAGCTTGCACTGCTTAAGTAGCTTACCTGTGCTGCCTGAGAAGCTTGAGAAGTAGATGAATGAGGCTCGGATGGCAGTGAAGCGCTTTTGCAGCTCATCGTGCACCTGTGACAAACATAACGGAAGGGTTGCATTTGTATGAGCCGCCAGGTGCCCTGTTGTAGCATCTCATAACTTCTCAGCTTGATTCATGCTTTCCATGCATACATCTGGAAAAAGGCAGCTTTGCTTAGTCTGTGATGCCTCTACCTTTTCAATCCATGCAGCGAATCAGTTTGACTGCACTCATGGGCTGATGAGAGAACCAGCGCGACACTCTACATCTCAGGTGATGTTACAAAGTCACAACATCGTGCGTGTACTGTTTGTCAAGCACCATTGATGCTCTCAAGACTTCTCAAGCACAATATCACAAATTCTTACAGCATATGGTATTCATATTGACAGGCACACTTGGAATTTGTGGCCCTCATCAGTCCTCGTAAGAACAATCTTTATCTATGCACGGTCACCCTTGACCAGTCTGCTTGCTTCTTTCCACCCCTTTTGCAGCACTCTCCCCATCTTCACCTCATGCTTACCATGCAAAATCCCGAACACAAAATTGCGCACCTCCCCAGCTTATGCTTAAAGTGCAAATTTGCCAACATAAAGCTCCTCATCTCCCTGCTTGTACTTGTTGTATAAACTCCTCAACACAGAACTCCTCACCTCCCGCAACTCCCGATCCAGCTCAGCTTGGTCTCTCAGCCCCGAGTCTTGCCTTGTGACGAGCTTACGGAAGCGGACCTTACTAGAAACACGTGACCAGTCAGTCTCAAATTGCTTATCCACAACCTGCACAGGCCCATCACAGGCAGGGCATAGTGAGAGGCAGGAAGACAAGGGAGGGAAGCGTCGCAAGCGACGCTGAAAAATTGGCAAAGCCAGTCTCTCTTTTGACTGACCATTGGAGTATCTAGAAATGTAACATGCATGACAGCACAGAGCATGCCATAAAGTTCACACAGGCTTTGCCAGCTTGCATTGCTGCGTGCATTACTTCATGCCTTGCTGTGCGCATTGCTGAGTGCATTATTGTGTGCGTGGCTATGCACATTGCTGCATGCATGAACGCAAGCATGGCTGTGTGCGTTGCTTCGTGGATGCATTGATGTGCGCACTACTGCATGCCTTGCTGCGTGGATTGCTGCATGCTTTGCTGCGTGCATTGCTGCATGCATTAAACTCTGCGCTAAAGCCATGCAAGCTGAACCCCCTCCTCCTAGAAGGGCCATGCTCCACAGACACGCAATTCCAAAGTCCAGGGGTAAGGGGTCCTGCTCCTCATTGCACCAACAACAAAGCGTGCACACTCCTCGTCTCCACTGGAGCCCGCTCCGAAGCCCGCTCCAACACATACTTGGCGGAAGGCATAAACCGCTTGCCTCAGACATATGTACATATGTCTATCCGTCCAATTTATTTACATTTGGACGCAACTAGAATTTGAGCGTCGAAGCTTAGCAAGAGCAATTGAGTCCAGCTTCCTCCTGCGGTAACCCCAGTTCCGATGGCATCACCCGCAACACTGCCCGGCCAAACAACCTCGTATGTTTTGACAAACAATTTTGCTTGGCCTGCACGTCAAGTGTCAGGGCGGGGGGTGCACTAGGTGAGCCACGCTGGGCATCTTCTGCTTAGCTACCAAACAAAAGGGTTCAGAAAACTTTGCCCACGGCCCCATCTGCCCCCTGAAATGACGGAACTGCCTGAAGTAGTTTGCTTGGCCTGCATGTCAAGTGTCATGAGGGGGGCTGCGCTGAGCGAGCCAAACTGGCCATCTTCTACTTAGCTCCCAGCAAACTTGTTCCACGCTCATTCCAGAGCACTTTGCCCAGGGCCCCATCTGCCCCCCTGACATCACAGGGCTAGCTGAAGAAGTTTGCTTGGCCTGCATGCCGGGTTTCAGGGTGGGGGGTATGCTGGGAGGGCCTGGTCAGCGTAGTGTGAACTTTACTGGGAGAAAGTCAAACCTAGGGGCTCACGCCCCATGAATGGGGCTTCGCCAAAAAATGTACAAATTGCTGACAGGATGCAAATATTGAGAGTCGTGGAGATACTTCTGGCGACCATTCAAATAGCTGCTCGTTGAACAAGAACGACCCAAAGCACAATGACTATTGCTGCTTGTCTTACTCAAAACTATCAATTGGACAGGACTGGACAGGACAAGCAGATACATGCACCAAAATCTGCCATCAAAAAAAGGTTTGGCGGTAAGACAAAGTGCTCCTTTTTTGCTGTTACGGCTTCATGACACAGTTGCTTTTAATCTTGGCTGCACTAGGATTCTTCTTTACAACTGCAAACCTACCTCAGGAGTATCGTATGCATTGCGAGCATCATTTTCTTTGACACGCTTCATGAAAATAGAATCCTCCAGCCGCCATCCCTGTACATCTCTTTCTACCACTGTTGCTCTTGGCTGGATCTGTAGACATACAACATCAGCAGCAAACACTGCTGTGGGCTGTATGATTGGGAGAATCTAGCAGCTTGTCAAGAGGAAGAAGCTTAGATCATGGTCATGGTGAGTAAGTCATGGTGAGTAATCCCCACAGGTTCCATGCATGTCACAAGGGAAGCTTAGATCAGAAGAGCAGTGAAAGCCTAAATGCCCTAAAAAAAAGAGGCTCATTATGAAGCTGAAATTCCTGAGATGGTCTTGATAAGCATCATTTTGCACAAATGTCTGATGTTTACAGTGGTCAGGAGAGCCCCGTGCAAATACACCAGGTGAACAGGACTTCGGTTTCAGTACATGGTCGCTTATCATTCATCCCAGCCTACCTACTGTCCTTAACAGATATGAGATAAGTGACATGAATACAATTCCAATCAGTTTGTATCCATGTTCCATAATGATCTGTCTCATGAGAAACACGGCATCTCCATTAGCCAAGGGAAAGGTATGAGGTTTAGGTACTTGCACGATGTAACCTTCTCATCCAGCTTCTCACCGAGCGCTTGCTAGCCATGGGCCGCACAAAGTGGGGTCGGTTCATCTGCGTTGAAAGGATGTTGCAACAAAATACGATGAGCAATTCTGTCTTGTGATAAGTAAGATATCACTGGGAAATAGAGAAAGGGCAAGCAGGAGTTCATTGATTGAGCAAGGCCCTTTGCAGGAGTTCATTGATTGAGTTCATTGATTGAGCAAGGCCCTTTTGGCATGCTGACCAAGCCAGGCTGTGTTTCCAGGTCGATATGGCTAGGCCTTGTGCCATGATGTTTCCCCACCTAGAAAGGATGGCCATGTATGAGCCAGAGTAGGTGCTCTTTGGTAGCAAATCCTCAGCGGACGCCTCAAATGCAACACAACATGTCCTCATCGACCTAACCAAATGCAGCATCGTGCAATGCACAAGCAGACTTCTTTCCTCGCGCCATGGCACTTCCATGTGCACTTCTAAGCAACAATATCACGGCACTCAGCGAGGAAAAGTAAAAATTTGCAGAAACATGGCTAGTATGGCTAACAGGTTTCTTGCTCACAGAGCTCCTTGCTTTAAGAATGGGCCAAACACTCCATTGCCCTATTGCAATCCAGCTAGAAATTTCCAATAATGGGAAGTGACACATGACATAGACAGGTGGTGAGGTTACAGAGTGCTAAGTCTGGTTCCAAGCAATACCAGCAAATTCTCATTAGGTTTCTTTAAGCACAGCCCGTAAAAACCATAATCAAGAAACAGAACGCGCAGTTGAACCTGTTGCACACGGAAAGCTGAGCCAACAAACTTACCATCACGTTTTGAATGGCATCCCTGAATTGCTCATTGGCTCTTGAGTCGGATACTAGGAGCTTGAGTTCTTCAAATCGCTTGCGTGCATACTCTGCAGCAGCCCTACACACCCAAAGCACATTTGTGTTTACATTAGCATACTCCAGAGGAAGGCTGAAGCTGCAATGACAAACCTTGTGCAGGTCGTTGAAATGTACATTCAAGCAACTCAAGGAGGAAAACAATGGTACTAATACATTGGTAGAAAGTGAATGGATCATGCAAACAGTCTATGTTTTAAGGCTTCTGTTGCTATATACTCAGACTTGATTCGGAGATCAAGTTCCATTCCGATTATAAATTTACACGACTAAAATTTTAAACCCTCAGTGACAGATGTAGACTCGCAATTCATTACAACCAGCGGCATGGGCACACTCAATACACATGCATAAATGTGCGCACCTCGCTTCTGCCTCTGCCGCTTGAGCAGCGCTTTCATCAAACGCAACTGGGTTGGCTTTCATGAGCTGCATGCGCCGGATAGCCCCCTGGGACATCGCCCAGATCTTCTGCTCTCGCGCCGTCATGGACTCGCGCTCCAAGGGGGTAATGAGGCTCTCCGTCTCATCATCATCCTGCCCATGCAAAAGTAAATTGAAAGGGTGAGTGTGGCGCCTTGCGTGTATGTTTTGCAAGGGTGATTGTGCAAACCCTGCCACAGCTTTTTGTAGTGGAGAGTGCAACGTTCTTGCGTGACTGTCTTGCAAGGGTGAGTGCGGCTTCCTGGCACGAGTCTCACAAAGAAGGTACATGCAATACCCAAGCCAAAGTAACTCAAAAGCTTGAGCATGATGCCCTGCCATACCAGCCTCAACAAAACAAACAAACCAGCAATCAGCAGAGCCGCATATCCACCCTCAATCCAAGGAACAAGCACATTGTTTCCTTGCCCACCTCATCAGCAATCCTCAATGCTGCTTTGGCTGATGGCCATGGGCGTCTGGGTGAGCTCTCCGGTTCCTCTGCACCTCCCTTTCCTCTTGGTTGCCTTGAAGGCAGCTTATTGCTGCTGGAGAAGGATCTGGTCGCACGGCTGCACGGCATGCCAACCAGGGAGGCACCATTCACACACTTGAAGGTGCAAAGACAGTGCAGGTGCAGGACAGGTCAGCAAGCGATGCGTGCAAAGCAAGACACGTAAAACTCAGCACAGAGCATATGCTCCATTCCAAAGGCGCCAGCATCCGCCCTTGACTTCCACGCATGCACAGATGCTGAAGCAGAGCAAAAACCCCACCTGCGTGCTGCTTCCACTAGCGATGCCATCGCTTCCTCGTCAAAGTTATTGTCTTGGATGTGAGACAAGAAGGCACTGGCAAGCCCCTTAGAGGTGATCTTCTTATCCTTCATCTTTGCCCGCAGCTTGGACCACAGACCTTGGGCCCCCGGCAACTGTTGTGTGCAAATGTGAGCCAGAGCTGTGTCAAGCGCTGCCCTTTATTGCTCATGTGCCTTGCAGTGTGCAACATTATGTGCATGGCAATTTTTTAGCGTGGGCGAGTATTGCACCCAGGACCCTACAGCGATCATCTGCCTGTTTCTGTCACATCTTGCCCATCCTCACGGTCACTTTAGGCTCACTGTAGCAAGGAAGGAGGCCCAGCATGCCCCTTTTAAGAAATGAGCAGATCCTCTGAGCCAGAGGTTCACCCCCATAAAAATGTAGAATTGCAAAATGCCCATAATGCACAAAAATGCACAAAAAAATTTTGAATGAAATGGAAAAATAATGCTGGAGGAAGTGCTTTGGGGCTGTGATCTATACATGGAACAGGGTGACAAAGCTATCAGTCTGCAGCAGCTCAGGGCTCTGGTGCAATGGCTAATGCTGTATTTAATGCCACCAAACAGGGATTTCAGCAGTTGCTTTTAACGGCCATGCATAGAGTGTGGTCCTTGTGGCTGCTTCTGCGACAGCTCCCACTCTATGCAAACGCAAGTGCAAGCAGCGCAATGCATTGCAATGAAATGCAAACCAATTCTCAGCCAATCCGCCCCTGCCAGCAGCACCTCAAGCCCAGTATGCTTGGGTGTCAGGAGGGGTATATAAAGGCTCAGAGAAGCAGGCAGGCAGGCAGGGTCCTGTTCAGCAGAGTGGCAGAGTAGTAGCGGGCACTAGTATCAGACACCAAGCAGCTGGCCAGTTGTGGATTGACATTTTGAGGGCACTCAGAAGATTGTCAAACCAGATGGGAGGGTCCGTGGCGCCCGAGTGGGTGGGAACTATGCCCTTGCCCTGGCAGACATCATGCTGTTGGCCCGCTTCACACCATGTTATCATTTCTTCTTTGTCTTATAGACCTTGTCTTACAGTACCTGTCTAAATAATTTGGGGCCAAATGAAGACCTCTATGAAAAGCAATATTCTAACAATGACGGCACACAGAGGCCCTCTACATAGAGGCGTGGGCTCTTTAGAGGCTCCGAGAGCCTTGTTGGCAGGGTGGCGGATTGTTTTTACACATGCCAAGGCCTGCGTTGTCCGGTGGCTGGAAAAGGGGGTCCGTTGCTTCCGTCGCAGGCCAGAATGGGATCTAAATCCTTACCCATTATGGATGCTAAACCTTCAAAAAGTAGAGCTAAATCACCCACACTATCAGCAGGAGCATAAACGCAGGAGCATAAATAAAGGTCACAGGGGATCATGTCAAGTTTATGGGTGAGACCCCAAAACACACACACACCCCAAAACCCAACTGCCAGCCCCCCCATCCAAACAAACAAAACAAGGGTATCAATTTGCTACTTTTTTTATTTCCCCATCCATCTGCATATTCACCACACTGAAAATGTGAGTTGTGGGGATTTGTGAGCAGCAGACACCCATGCATTCCTTCCCTGCCCTTACAACTGGCTTCAAATCCACAAATTGCCCTCCTAAATTTGCCACGCTGTAAAATATAGTAAATCATCACTATTCTGCAAGTTGGGTCACTGTGCTATATGTTTGTTTCCACACTCCCGGCAGCCCACACTCATGTGAATGTGGTACTGACTCTGAGTCATGCACACTGATTCCCCTTTCATATGATTTGCACCGAAAGGGTGCTGATGGACGAGGCTTGAGCTCAGAAATTCGTTAATGTACCTACAATTCTGTAGGAATGGCTCAGTAAAGCTTTGGAGGGGGGCTGAGGGGTCCCAGAAAGTCAAACCTCCCCAAACCCACCCATCCCTAACGACCATTCTCCGATGGATACACCATACATACGCCTATCAATAGCTCTCGAGCTTACAATCCCAAATATATAGTTTCTTATTGAGTTTGAACATGACGTCCAGAAGTTTTGCTTCCAGTATGCTGCAAAAGGGTGCGCCAAAATTTCAAAATGCCTCAAAATTTGCTATGGCCCCTGGCAATCGAACTGCACACACCTGACATGTTTAAGTGTGGTTTATTGTGCTATATCTTCAAGTCCTACATTATGTAACTTCAGTCGTCATATGATCAACCCCAGAATTCAAAAATCCATTTCAAAATAGGTGTGGAGGGGGGTTTGCACCCCAGGAATTGATTGGTCAAGACCCTGCAAAATGAAAATGAGGACTGCAGTGGCTCTCCAAGTGGTGCTTGGCCTCAGCAGGGGCGGGGGGGTTCTGTGGGCTCCAAAACACATCTGGCGCACCACGCCATTATTACCCTTCCAGCTAGCTTGCTTTTTACTTTACCTATTTCAATGCCAGACTCGCCCAGAATCCGACAATGAAGTTTTCAAAGCCCCTAGAAAAGGTAATATCATATGAGCGTCATGTAAAATGATACAACATTATATAATATTACACATTAAGTTATATTAATTGGGCGCACTGCACCCTAGGCATAATAGGTTTAATCTTTGTAAAATGTAAATAAATATCCGCCAAAACCAGCACCTTTCTTAGCCTCGTACTTGGTTTGCTCCTTTTTAGGGGCACTCTCCTGGAAACATTATGTACATTCTAAATATGCAAAGCGTTGGTTCGTATTCAAAAACAAATATTCAACGTCATTGAAATCAGCAGAACTTGAGATTTTTAAAAGATCTAGCTGACCCTGATCAGGAAATATCTCAGAAATTCATGGATCTTCCAGGACCAAAGTTGTTTAAACCTAAAAATAAAGCCATTTTGCACTTCCAAACCTCGGTCCTGGAGCACTAATGCGTTTCTAAGATATTGCCTCTGGAAGCCTCACACACCAATGACTTCCCTCTAAGAATCTCTCCTACAAACAAACAAGCCTACATAACAGGATATCAAAGGGCTGAGGTACGTACACAGCCCAATTCACACCGCACCTGCACATTGGCACGGTTAGCAGCCTGCTCAAGGCTGCCCTTGCCCCTGCTCCCATTCCTGCTCCTACTTTGGCGGCGATTTGTGCTGCTGCGGCTCAAGGTGTTGCCTTGACTTGAGGGGGTCTGTGGGCCCTGATGGGTTCGGAAGCTGGGGGCACGTCTCAGATGCGACATTGATGAAAGCCGCGTCCAGACATCTGCAACTCGGTAACAATGTTTGACTCCTTGAGACTTTCCAGTCTTGCAACAAAAGAGCCAATAGAGCCAGTCATCAGTCAAAGTACAAGGGATACAGAAATGTCAATAATTATTCTTGTGTGTTGCAGCACAGAGTGTGAACCTGTGGAAATAGGGGAAGCCAACTGAGAGACCAGGGGGAAAACTTACAAGCAAGCCTGCCATTTGCATGCATGCCTTTTGGATGTACGAGGCGTGCATCACATTGTCACACGGATCAGGCAGACGTTTATGGCTTGCTCCTTCCTCCTCATTCAGCTTCAATTTTATACATGAAGGTCGCTTAGGAAGATTGATCGCACAGAAATTCACGAAGTTTGATCCAGCCGTGCCAGTAAGTAATGAAGCACATTACAGGGATGAGTCATACTCGGCTTTGAGAGTCGACGTATACTTACGTGCTTGATTGTACTTATCTTTTGCAGTACTCTATGCACTTGTTGCTAAACATTGCTCAACATTGATTTTGAGAGCTGCCGTACGCGTATAATACGCGTCTTTAAGGCAACTTTTGCTGTGTACGTACATAGTCCAAACTTGTATGACCCATCCCTGGCACATAACAATCTGCTTGCTCTAGAACCATCGCTACAAACAGCAATAGATGCGCGACCCATAAACTTGCTTGCTAGGAGTTACTAAAGCTGGGAGCGAGAGCCAGGACGATTCTTGTGACCTTTCTAACAACCCACCTGGTTTGTTTGTGCCATCCTGAGTTCGGGGGCTGAGACCTGTCGCTGTGAAATTGGGAGGCAGGTAAGGGCTACCAGAGACTTTGATGCTCAGCTCTGAGCATGGCTCCTTTGGAGCAACGCCTTGTGAGGTACCCTCCGGCTGTGAGATAGCGGGGCTGTGGAAGGTCAGCCGAGAGCGTCGTTTAGAAGGTGCTGGCTTTAGCAGGGGGGCCAAGTGATGGGAGGGCGCTCTGAAAAGACCTAGCTGCTTTGTGGCCAAGGATGGGGAACGGGCGAATGGAGATGACACCTCTCCACCTTCTAGATGGTGTGAAGAGCCCTGGTTGGTTGATATAGGCAACTCTTGCGGGAAATGACGGGAGGATGAGTGGTGGATGGTGGGGGGATGGGTAAGGGGGGCGAGTCTGGACAAGGGTGCGCTTTGCGCAGATGGAGAATCAGAGGGAGCTGTTGCATCAGTTGAGTGATGGGGGTTGTTGTTCTGTGTTGCAGAGGAGGTGGAGTTGTGGGACTGTTGGTGAAATGCCACTCGATTGGTGTGGAAAGCGGAGAAGGAGGCAGATGCTGCTACAGGGGTGAGGTGTTCGGGAGGAGGCATAGGCAACAACCCAGGAGCAGAATGGCAAGTTGCCACGGTAGGGTGCTTGGCTATTGATTTCGAGCCCCTGCAGAACAAACGCATGATGAAATGGCATCAAACACGAGTTTGAGTGGCATGTGCGATGAGTAGGGATCGGCGTATCGCGCTATATGAGCCAAACCTATAGCGCGATGTAGCGCGATATCGCGATATCGTGCTATATGGCGCTATATTGAAACGCTATATTATGCCAGAAACCCCCCTCGCGGGTCGAGTTTCGGCATCAGAGTCGGCGGGCTGGTGGGGAACCGTGTACAATGCTCCCTTGCAAAAAAGGAGAGCCAGGAAACAATCCTGACGAGCTCTGGACGCCTCTGGGCCAAAATATAGCGCTATATCTGCTCAGGCCAAATGACCTACTACAGGTGTGCCCACTCCCTCATGGCCATACATCCCCTTGGCCCTGCCCTTCCCTTCCCTTTGCAGGACAGCCCATGATAGCTTGCGTGTGTGTGTGTGTGTGTATGTGTGCGTGTGTGTGTGTGTGTGTGTGCGCGCGCGTGCAGGCATGCGCACGCGGCCTGTGTTTTGAGCGTGCCTGTGTGCCTGCCTGCCTATGTTTGCCAGTGTGTGGGGGGGTACATGTGTGCACTCCTGGGTGTGTGAGCGCTCCTGTGCGTATGCGCTCCTGCATGTTTGCGCGCCTGTGTGTGCGCATGCGGGCCTGCATATGTTCATGCACTTGCCTGCATGCGCAAATGTAATGGAAAATTGGCTCAAGCATGTGCATGCATACCCTCAATACCACGTATGAGCACGCACTTATGCATGCTACCATGTGTGCTGATGTGTCCATGCACACAGGGGTGCAAGCGTGCGTGTGCGCATGTTGTGTGTGTACGTGGCTGCATGTGTGTGTGTGTGTCTCTGCATGTGTGTGTGTGTGTGTGTGTTGTGTGTATGTGTGTGCGTGTGTGCGTGTGTGTGTGTGTGTGGCTGTGTGTGGCTGTGTGGCCCCCACGCCTCTTCTCCAGGGTGTTGCCAGGCTCTTGCTCCTCCCCAGTGGCTCTCCATATTGCATAATTACCCTTGGATGTGAGAACAGCGAATTCCTTGGTTTGTGCCCGATTGCTGAGGTGCTGCGGACGCAGTAAATGGTTGATTTTAACGTACTACATTTTAGCACGCGCTATATTTCAAAATTGTATAGCGCGATATCGCGCTATATCACGCTATACGCGATATCGCGCTATAGGCCAACGCCGATCCCTAGCGATGAGTACTTTAATAAAAATGCAGAGGGGGTCAGCTAAGCATGTGCCCAAATATGCTCCTTTTTTGCATTTTTAAGTGTGCCCACCAACAGCCACTCCATTTGATTGGGACAATTGTAGCTCTGAAGTGTAGTTGGCGTTACAAGCTACCAGTGCATACGCTCGCATTTGTATAAGTCGCCCTGTGTGCTTAGATAGACTGGGCCAAAGCTCACATGGGTACATAAACCCTAATTCGGTGCTTTTTATGGGAAAATTATTTAAATTACCACATAACACCAATCGCTGGAAATTTTCACTCCATTATTTTTGCAATGATGTTTTTTTGATACGAGGACCCTAAATCATTGAAGTTCACCCAACCTGGTGCAGTGGGTGGTCAGCCATGGAGTTTTGGTGGTGAAAACTAGGGTTAACGCCGCGGCTAATTAGGCACGTGCGCCAGAACTGGCTATTTTCATAATTAAGAAACAGGCTTTCTGAAGCGCTGTTCCTGTCTACTACAGGAGCCCAAGCTGAAAAACAGCCAGGCGCTCATATGCATTCCGGCGCACATATGCAGGGAGCATGCAAAAAAAACTGTTTCTAGGCCTCAGCTGGCCCCTCTGGTAAAAATGCCCACAATTGCAAAAAACGTCCTGATTGCACTGTGTGCATCTCTCTCCTTCATCCCACCCTGCGACTTTTATCATCAAAGTTTGCAATTGTGTTCCAATCACCCTAGACCTATCGCAAGCAGGGATGCTCAAAGTCTATCAACCCAGCATCTGCTAAGCATAAAGTCTCTCCATCCTGGTGATCAAAACCACAAAGAAATTCGGAATCAAAATCTTTTCTCAGCATACTTATAAATTACTCTCAAGGCCGTCCCCTAGGCTGCCGTTTTGTGTCCTGAGCTTTGAGATTTGCTGGAAACTTGGCATGTGGAAGTGCTCTATGCGACTCAGATTCTGAGAGGTCGCTTGCATCCATTTTGGCAGAGAAAGGTGAAATTTAAATGTTGCACCAAATGACAAGCGCTCTAGGACAAAGTTTGCTCCTGCTCACCCAACCATGGTGCAATGTCAGATTTTGCGGGAGGGGCTTTGGGGGAGCGTGCTGGTGAAGGGCATCCATTGGGAAGGGTGCAGGCGCGGAAGGAGGGACCTCTGTCACCTTACCCATGGTACGAGCTGCCTCCTCCAACATGGCGCAGAGTTGCAGATGCCATGGCGCTTTTATTAATCTTAAATGGGCTTGATCAAGGGTACAACTTCGGCAAACTGATCTGACCCCTTCTGCTGAGCGGTCTTATTGATTCGGGGCAGGATCTGGGCCTGACTTGCACAAGAATTGCAGGAAACATAGAAATTGTTTATAAAATTTTGAGGAAGCAAATTGGTCAAGCTAGTGGGTAATAGCATTTACTTTGGACCCTTTCCGATTCTTTCTCATCACCACCTTGTAGGGCAAAACATTAGCTATCAAACACACTTGTCTGGTCCTGGATGGTGCAGAGCATGCTCAGGTATGCTAGTTGGCTACCTCCTGCCTAAGAAAGGGTGGGCCAGTCATGGGGTCGACTTCGACCTATGACAAACATTGCCCAAAATTCCCCAATTGGGGGAACAGCTATTGCAAACCATGTGGGTTGGGATATTCAAACACTAACAAGTCTTGAAGCAGCCCAGTTCAAATAAAGATTGCGAGTCTTGAGTAGGCTGGAAGGGTGACAATCGCATGTGCGGGTTTCCCTGAAGGGGTTCAGAAGCAGTTGCAGTTTTCACTTGCAAGGAATTTTTTGCACCTGGGGCTTCTCCCTAAACGCTGTGAGTGTGTTACATATTTTGTGCCTTAAGGATTTCAGACCAAGGGGGGCTGCATGAGAAGGGGCCATCAGCAAAAACTTGTTCTATAGGAATTAAATGTCATCCGTGAAAGAGGCTGCATGTCGAACTTGCATTATTGCCAGGCTCAGGGGCAAATATCGATGCACCCTCCACATCTTCACTGCCTTGGGCTTCTCAAGCAACGGCACAACAGCGCCAGGAATTTTGTCACCATCATAACCACCATCATCATCACCATTATCACTACTGTCATTGCCATCTCCACATAATACATGATCACAATAATCTTCATCAAAACCATCTTGGAGCCTCCCAACTCAATCTGGCTGGCCATTTGTGCAACTTATTGAGCACCATGCACCCAGCAGGGGATACAACACATAGTAGCAGTGCCCACCAGGCTGTGCAGCGACAAGTGTACAGCCGCACATCTGCACAACGCCCATGCGCTGCTCAGCTGCTCAGGAGAGGGGGCTGGCTCTTGTCTCTGCAGGCAATGCAGGCTGAGCAGGGTGAGCCCAGGGGAGAGCCTGGAGCAGGTGATGGAGTCCCCTGGGCTCTGGATGTGCCTTATCGTGTTGCTCAGGGGCCTCCATCAACCTCCATGACCTGCATAGTGTCCCCCATCCTACAGCGCTGTCATTTGCTGCTTTGGCTACTTCTGCACTTTCACGTTTTTGCGTTTCAGGGTAAGGACTTTTGGTACCGCACAAGCAACTGTGCGGGGCGAAGGGAAGGCCCTCATGCAACGGGCAGAGGCTTGCAAGCAAGCAAGCAAGCAAGCAAGGAAGCAAGCAAGGAAGCAAGCAAGCAAGCAAGCACACGCGGGGCGAAGGGAAGGCCCTTGTGCAAGGGCCAGAGGTTTGCAAGCAGCATTTACAGAGGTTAGCTCCTGCTGCTGCTGTTTTTTGGGGCTGGGACTTCCCCTCTGCCCCTCTCCCCCTTCCCCTCCCCCCCCCCCCGGCCGAAAATGTCTGCTTCTGCCTCTACCCAAACCCATTGCCTGAAGGTGATTGAAAATATTTTGGGCTGCCCGAAACTTGCAGGGGCTGCGAGCTCTGGCCTACCTGAAATTTTTTGATTTGGGCTGGCCCGAAGGGGCAGCTCAACCTTGTCTTTCTATTTCTGGGCGCCGTGCGGGCTGAACAATACTGCTTAAAACATAACTCTTAGCACGCAAGGTGCGACCTGGGTCAAAGGTGAAATTTGCTGTGGACATAAGAAGGACTTAGAGCGCTTCCATGAGTTAGATAGTGTCCATAGGGATTAGGAAATCTCCAGGCCATGACTTATCCGAAAGCCCACGGCAGTGGGGCTCAAACATCGCTCAAAACTTATCCTGCAAAATGAAAAGCTAGGTTTAGAAAAGGACAGGGCTATGGTATTGGGGTGGCCACATGTGAGCATGCAGCGTGTGTGCATGTATTTG
>OU611763.1:7332877-7600377 GCA_914767535.2 Dunaliella primolecta | reverse complement strand
AGGATGCGTTCAATATAACAGGTCCTGCTAACACCCAGAAGAACAGTATGAAGAGTCACAGATTTTGCACTAATTAGTTTGCAGGAGTCTGCATGCTGCCGCTGTGCCGCCTCCAACTTTTTCCAGGCCTCGTGTCCTTACAATATTTGATTTTGATCAAGTGCACATGTTGCTGGTTGGAATTCAGTGACAACAAACTCATCTATCATCTCATCAGGCATGCCCTGTCCTCCTTCGTAAACACACACCCCTACTGCAACGTTCTTGCTCCTACCCAGCCAGATGGGATGGACCAAGAAAGGTTACATGCGCTGGCTAATATGTTGTCCTGGTCATGCCGCAAGAAAGAAAAGAAAAACCACACAGGCAATAAAAACACTCCCCACATCAATTGAGGAAAAGAGGATGCCTAGGGCCGAGGCACTGTGTATCCCCTTCACCAAAAGCAAGAAAAGAAGGCAATAAGGATCAGGAGGGTTACTAGCAGTAGCCCATGTCTGAGAGTTGAAGGATGTCTTCTCAAAAGCGCACCTGGTGCTAACAAGCTGATAAGCGTACTGGACAGAATGAGCATGAAGCTCCAGGGCAAGCTTGATGGCTGTATAACTGTCAAGACCAAGCTATTTAAGGGGCTCCTAAGTGTGAGGGGTGTGGATGACCCCGCCCACACCTAACAGAATGGTATGGAGGGTGACTTTAGCTGAGCCCCTTGAAAGATGGCGACATAGATCGCGGTGCTGCTGCTTGGAGGCCTCAAGCTGGTTCTTGGGCCGGGTGTCTTCACAATGTTTGACTTCCACAAGGTGGACATGTTCTGGTTGGACTCCATCAGCTCAGAGCTGACTAGGGTGACGGACCTTTGAAGTAGGTGGAGTATCTGTGGCTGGTGTTAATTGCTCCCTGTTCCCCCCGCGGCCCCCTCTCAGATCATGCCTCAATTCTGGCTATTTTTTCCTTAAAATGTTTGGCAGTCCAACAACAACCCCAAATTTAATGTATTCAAAATAAAACCTAATTCCACTTGCTCCTCCTAAATGAACCAAAAGGCATATGCAAACTGTTACCACCTGGAACAATAAAGGAAAACAAACCTTTTTTATAACAACCCTCACTAGCTCAGGGGCTTGAAATTTGAAATTCCAGAAGGAATATGGTGCCACATCAGTAGTCGAGAGTCTGTAGATAGCAAATAACATTGCTGTTCAAAATCACCAAGTACCTGGAGGAAAAAGTGTGCACTTCTACTTCAAAACACTCGCAACCTGGTTGCAGTCAGCATACAACACAACCCATTATATCCCCATGCCCCCTACCTCCATACACACCAGGCACTGACGCTACCCAGTGGCTCTGGAAATATAAGCAGGATAAGGCTGCTGAATTGAGCGCAGGACATGCTAGCAACACCATCTTCCGCTATGACCATGTCGCCCTAAAAATCTTGGGCTGGCAACATTTACGGAAATCCAAGAGAACCTCTCAAGAAGCAGCAAACTCAATACAAATTCCAATGGCACCCTGTAACAATTGAAAAGTGGGCCTTACCCTTTTTTCAATATGATGGGCTGAAAGTAGCCTATTCAAAGCATGTACCTAAAAGGATTAAAGAAAACACATGCTGCCAACTCTGCCGGAGCCCTGTGAGCAAAGAATACACCCATGAATCTCAATGCTACGACGATATGCCCACCTGTGATACCTGCTACAGCACTTACAATTGGAGCTGCCTTATAGATGTCAAAGCATGCTCCCAAAATGACCGGGCACTGAGCAAACCAAATGAGCACTGGGACTGCCCTGCGTGCGCCCCTCTGTCAGACTCCCAAAAAGCAGAAAGGATAAACTTCTCTGAAGATTGTGAAATGATCCATGTGGAATGGTATCCTAAATGGGAAGCTGCTGATATGTTACAAATGCATCCAGATTTACACGCCCACGTCCAAGCCTATGAGGAGGAAAGGCTGGAACACACAGTAGACCCCTGGAATGATGAGGTAGACCTGGGCAATCTTGTCAATCAAGGCTTTGAAGGCAATCCTCAAAGCCTATCTAACTCTTCATGGCTCTCAACTACCGGCTGCGCCATTCGCAAAAATGTCACCTTTGACTTCCAACCTACCAATCCCCAGACAGATATCATGCCAACATGGCAATGTGATAGTATCATTAGAAGTGTTGACCTGATGAAGGAAAGCCTCCAACCTGACACATCTGATGAGGTCGCCATGCCAGCACAAATGCCAGAGGTAACCACCTCTGAATGCGCGTGTACTTCCAATGCCTTTGGCAAGTGCGTTGGCATGCTCACTGTAGACAGACTCAAGACCCTGCCCAAAGCATTTGAAGCAGCCAAAAGGGCAAGCGTCCATGCCGCCATCCAGCCACCTGTTCAGGATTCAGCAACTGAAATTATGGGACTGCTCTCTCGTCAAAAGGCTCATCAGAAACATCTCTCTGCCCAGAGCAAAAAGGTCCACAATTATAACACGCTAATCACACCTCCCCACATTCGATCAGCCCTGCACAAATGGTGCATGGTCTCAACAGAGAGGTTCTCCAACCCTCTTGAGTTCGACGGTACCTTCAACACTTATTTCAGCACAAGTTCTTCGGGGCACACACAGACGCCCTCTCTGTACGCTACAATGGCTTCTCCTTCTGCCATCCCCCTCATGTTGATGAAATTATTTACAGACTCCTGCGCCACGCAGTACACTCCTCCCTCCAAACCACCAAGCCAGTTGCCACCTTCATGCTTCTGCCCCATTGGAGAGGCTTCAGCTGCAATGCCTACATGAGCTGGCTTAACCATTACCCAGATCTTGCAAAAGTGCTTGCCAAATTCCCTGCAGGAAACATCCAATTCCAGACACCCCAACACTGGTTTGATGCCATGCCTAACCCCACCCTACTTTCTTATCCTATGCAGCTCATTGTTGTCTGGAATCTTAATTCTAGAAAAGCACTTGACAGTGCAAACAAAGACTGGTTCCAACTCCTTAATAAAAAATGTATCAAAAGCTCACTGGCTACCCCTGGATCATCCTAATCCTGCCACACCACTGCGTACCCACCAGCACCTTGCATCAAACATTGGAAAAAGAAATTCCAATCGCTCCCCCCTGACACCCACAACTATTCACACAAGTGTCCTCAGACTAGGGCAGGTTTCCTTCCTGCCAACTACAAAAAGATATTCACACCTAAGATCAAAGGCTGGAAAGAAATCACCTACACTGATGGCAGTGTAGTCAAACTCAAAGATGATGACTTCCCACCACTTTCTGGCTCAGGTGTTTACAAGCCGGGAAGGGACACTAGTCTACCCTCCCAACACTTGCAGCTGCACATAAAACCCAATGGCCGTGGACCTACAAATACCATCAACAGAGCAGAACTTGCAGGTATACTTGTGGCACTCCAACAAGGGCAAACTGACATTGCCTCTGATAGTGCATCCTGCCTTTCCCAGATTTCTGAACAAACTCTCAATCCAATGCGCATGATGTATCACCTACATGCAGAGCTCATTCAATTCGCAGTTCGTGCTATATCAACCGTATAAGAGCACTCCCTTCATCCTATCCATTTCTACAAAATCAAATCTCACTCTGGCATCATTGGCAACGAGAGGGTTGACGCCTGCGCATGGTCTGCAGCCCTCACGGCCTCCGCAGATATTGAACTCCCACATGCCTGGGACCCATTCCACACTTGTTACTGGCTCTCATTGAAGACCTCACACAGACAAAATGATAGCCTGCACCGCTCCCACACTTTCGCAACCCTCTACCTCAACAGACCGACAAACTTAAATTACACATGCATAAAAAACACAAGCTAGGCTCTGCTGATATCTCTGTCTACCATTACAATAGCTGGCAGAGGCTCAAACATGCCATACAACCCACTTTCCCAATTGCTACTGCCAATCATTATCAAATGATATAGAAGTTCACAACCCAACCTGTCAACTTGCTAACAAGGAAACCAGGAACTCCTTCTGGTCTACTCCTAAGATTACTCTTGAACAACAGATAAATGTAATCAAATACTGCACAGGGACAGTCTACATACAAAAGCATGCCATTAGATTCAATAGGTCTTCCACCGATGGAAGATGCCCGCTGTGTGATGATATAGACAGCATTAATCATGTTGTCCTCGGATGTCCAAATCCATCTATGAGTGGTATGCACACCAACAGACACCATGCTGGCCTTAGCTTCTGTGTTAAAGCCCTTAGCAAAGGCAGGTTTGGCTCATCCCTTATTGTTATGCATACCTGCTGTAATGAGAGACTCTTGGATCAGGGGATACAAGTTCCAGAAATCATCTCACGAGCCATTCCAGACTGGGTTTTTCCTAATGGTACTGGCTCCTCTGCTCCGCACCAGAGCCACCCTGATGTTATCATTGTGAGATCTATCCCAGGCAGACAAGCTCACCTTCTAAGATCCCTCCTCAAGACAGAGACATTCACCTTATTGAACTAAAATTCTGCCCTGACACCAACTCCTACATTACTTCTGGACCTGTCCTCATGCCCAGGCGGCAGTGGATGTCCTGGCCAGGAATTTGCCTCATGGCACTGCCGTGCTTCCCATGCATGTGTGGTTGCTTGCTCCCCCCTGCCCTAGCGTGAACGAGCGTGTTTGGTGGGTAGCCTGTCTTTGTACCCTGAACTCCATGCTTAAGCTTCGGTATTGCAGCTCACAGTCCCTTCAAGAGCGTGCGCTGGACTTGCTGGTAGAGGGTCTCCAAGATTTTGCTGCCTGCCAAGGGAGGCAGCCTTCCTTGGCCAACTCTCTTTCGCATGACCAACCTTTCCTTGCGGTTGACCAAAGCATGAACTTGTCTCTTAGGCTTGCCTTGTAGATTTGTGGTCCTTGAGAGACTTTAGGAGCCTGTATTTTTTGCCTCGCTTAGCGTTTCTTCTAGGAGCTTCTCTTGTCGTGCCTTCCTGCTCTAGTTCTTGTAGGAGCCCCCATCCTTCCATGTTGGGTGTTAACATTGGTCCCTGCACTTTCAAATCCACTTGCTCTCAAACATTTTTTGCGCCTGCTTCTCTTGCCTCCCTTCCATTGCAGACGTGTGTTGTGTTTTTTCTAGCTAAAAGTCTTAGGGAAATCGCTATTTCCCCGTGATTGACTATGTGTAACTCCCCCCCAAAAAAACATTACTTTTGAAACTGCAGCAACTCAACATGTTCACACTATAACCAGACTCAAAACCCGCAGCTCAAGGAATCCAAACAGGAACAACAAAGTGACTCTACAAAGAAAAAGAAAAACTACGTAGGCAGAGAAAACTCTCCCTACATCAATTAAGGAAAAGGAGACACATTGGCTCCGAAGAGCCTTGAGTCCCCTCCACCACAAAGATTTAAAACAAACAGAGTTAATGGGGGTCTGGAGGGTTACCGGAGGCACCTGGCTCCAGAACCTGGCTGTGAGAAGTGTTTTTGTTCTCAATAGCACGCCTAGTGGTAACAAGTTTGTGAGCATATTGAACAGAATGTGCATGCAGATTACGAGCAAGTTTCAAGGCACGCTGTTGGTCAAGTCCTAGTTGTTTTAACTGGTTTAAAGTATGCTCCCTAAAGCAGGTCCCACCGACACCCAGAAGGATGGTATGCAGGGTAACAGCTTTAGCAGAAATAAGTCTGCAGAGGTCTGCGTGCTGCTGCTGTGCCGCCACCAACTGTTGTCCAGGCCTCGTGTCTTCACAATACTTGATTTCAATCAAGTGTACATGGCGCTCGTTGACATTCAATTGGTGGGGTTGTCGCACACGGTTAGAGCCACTGGTCCTCTGTGTTGGTTGTCTGCTGCGTAAAGCATAGTGTGAACAGGAGGAAGAAGGAGAAGAAGAAGCGGGTTTGTCTTGATAAGGAGTAATCAGTATAGCATCTGGACGGCTAGATTTGAGTCTAGATCTCTTGGGAAAATTACGTGGAAAGAGGTAAGGGGGAATAATTCTATCAGATGCATGAGCAGGGATTTGGAGGTTGTGCTGCGCCAACCTATCATCATTTCCTATGTCCGTGTTAACCAAACCTGCTCCCCAAGGGCTTTTGCTAAGAGCTTTGGTGATCATTCTTCCTGCAATATTGTGGCGTTCAGTTTTCATGCAGGAGATGATATGATTTTGGCAGCCAGAGAGCATGTGGAGTGCACTGTCTAATTGATGACAGCCTGGGAGAGGGCAACTTGGGTCAGTGGATCTTTTAAAGCGAACTGCATGCTTTTGATTATAAAGGGTGCCTGTGCGATATTGGAGGATGGTGCGCTTCATAGGTGAGGATATACAAGGCATGTTTCTAAAGGCATTGCTTATCTTGTTTTCCACGTGTGGTAACAAGTCTTGATAGTAGGAGTAGTAGCCTGTTTTGGAGTTGGCATATCCAAGCCTGTGTTTTGTATGCATGTGTGACTTGAGAGCATTTTGAAGATTGGAAAGGTAGGTGATTTTAGGGTTGGGAGCGGGAGCTGTTGATGTGCCCGCAGCATGTTCTCTTTTTTCCTCCTTGGCTAACCAAAATAAATGAGAAAACGGGTTCCCGCCAGGACCTGCACAGGGGATCCCAGTATTCTCTACACATCATCCTCTCTACATCCTCTCTACATCCTCTCTACACATCATCCTGATTGGTGTGGCTGACACTGTTTACAATGAGTACACGATCCAACCTCTTGTCAATTTGGGCCTATCCAAACACAAAGCAAAATCCCTAGCTTCCAAGCTGAGCCGTCATGCCATTCAGAGACTAATGAGGATCGGGCGGGTTGTCGGCCATGCCCCGAGACGCGCAGACTCTCCTTCTCCTTTTATCCACCTCCGCCCGCCCAATGACCCCCCCCCCCCCAAAAAAAGCCCCCAGTAAGTGGAGAGCATGTTTGATGTTAATGTTAGTGATTAGTTCAGTCTCTGTCCCTCTCCTAGGCTAGCAGTAGCTAGTGTAGTTTTGAGGGACCTCTGGTGAGGCCCTTGCTAGCTTGCTACAGTAGTTAATGCACGCGGCCTGTGGCCTGACTTTTCTTTTCTTTTCTATTCTATTCTTGTCTTTTCATACAACAGAAAACTGTTTAAGCCAAACATACAACTATATATGCAGCCCCTACAGCCCAAGGTTCTAAATTGGCGACACATGACATGCACAGATGCCAGTATCATGTCCTCTCGGAGCAGGGTTGGACAGCAAACAGGAGTATCTTCTTTATCCCAGAAGACATCAATCATTCTACCATCAATGGGTAATACAAAGGTTAATACCATCACCTGCGCAATAAACCTAAATGGTCATGGAACAACTGACACAATTAATAGAACAGAATTAGCAAATTAACAGGATTCACAGAATTCAAGAAAAGAAAAGAAAAGTCTACGCCAGCCAAGAGGCCGCGTGCATCAAGGAAAGGTTCCCTGACTAGCAAGCTAGAAAGGGTCTCACCAAAGGGCCCTCAAGCCTAAACTGGACTAAGCTAGCCCAGGAGATAGCCAGAAACGAGAGCTAATGAGGATCTGGAGGGTTGGCTGCCATGCTCCTGGACGCCCGGAATCTTCTTCTCCTGCTCTCCTCCTCCACGCGCCCAGCAAACCCTCCCCCAGAAGTCCCCTGGAAATGAAGTGCATGTCTGGTGTTAATAATAGTTGTTAATCTTTGGATAGCATGGTAACTCAGCTTGGATGCTAATGATTTAGCCTTCTGCCTGGTTAAACCCAAGTCGATAAGAGGTTGAATGGTGTAGTCGTTATAAATAGTGCCTGCCACACCAGTTAAGATGATGTGCAAGGTCACTTTGTTGTTCCTGTTAGGTTTTCTTGAGCTGCGGGTTTTGAATTATGAAATTATTGGCATGCGGGGTAGTTGCAGCTTCCAGAGTGGATAAAGGGTTGGTATCAGGGCAGAATTTAAATTCAACAAGATGAATGTCCCTATCTTGAGGAGGGATTTTGGTAGGATCGAGGTGGTGAGATCGACCTGGGATAGAGCGCACAAAGACAGCATCAGGGCGACTTTGGTGTCGGGAAGAGGAGCCAGTACTATTAGGGAAAAACCAGTCCGGGATTGTTCAGGAGATATTTTCAGGAACTTCTATTCCCTGCTCCAGGAGTCTCTCA
The DNA here is from genome assembly GCA_914767535.2 of Dunaliella primolecta. Lineage (NCBI taxonomy): Eukaryota > Viridiplantae > Chlorophyta > Chlorophyceae > Chlamydomonadales > Dunaliellaceae > Dunaliella > Dunaliella primolecta. The sequence goes on along the minus strand of OU611763.1, from coordinate 7,592,253 downwards.
TTTTGGCAGGCATCCACACCAATAAGGGACGAGCCAAATCTGCCTTTACTCAGGGCTTTGACACAGAAGCTAAGGCCAACATGATGCCTGTTGGTGTTCATTCCATTCATAGTTGGGTTAGGACATCTAAGGGCAATGTGATGTATGCTGTCCATACCGCTGCATAATGGACAGCGTGCAGAGGTGTTGGACACCTTGAATCTGATGGCATGTTTTTGGGTGTATACAGTTCCCGTGCGTTTTTTTAAAACATTAATCTGCTGCTTAAGGGTGATCTTTGGATCATTCCAAAAGGAGTTGCTGATTTCTTTGTTGGCAAGTTGTGAGGGTGGGTTATGAGCTTCTGAGCTGACAGAGGTGTTTGGGGGAGCGGGCTGTGTGGCGTAATTAAGCCTCTGCCAGCTATTGTAATAGTGGCCTGAGGCGTCAGCAGAGCCGAGCTTATGTATTTTGTGCATTTGTATTTTAAGCTTGTATGTCAGGTTGGTGAGGTAATGAGTTGGAGCAGTGCGGGAGTTTTGTGGGTCACCGTTGCGTCCATGCAAGGATTTAAAGGAAAGCCAGTAGAAATTGTAGAAGGGATCCCTGGCATCTGGAAGTGCAATGTCCGTGGTGCCCATGAGTGCTGCAGTGCGTGCACAGGCGTCAGCCCCCTCATTACCAATGATACCAGAGTGGGCTTTAACTTTATATAAATGTATAGGGTGTGGAGAGTGCTTTAACAAATCTGAGATGGCTTGAATGAGCTCTGCATGGAGGTGGGTCCTCATACGCATTGGTTTAAGGGTCTGTTTAGATATCTGGGAGAGGCAGGATGCACTATCAGAGGCTATGTTAGTGTGTCCCTGTTGGAGTGCTACTAGAATGCCTGCTAGTTCAGCTCTGTTGATAGTGTTTGAAGGTCCATGTCCATTGGGATTTATGTGCCGTAACCTTGGATTAGCTCAGAGGAGCCGTGCATCCCCTTCACCACACTTTTTGAATCCAGGCATGTCTGCATGTATTGTATTGAGAGTAGAATGGTTGCCAGCACTGCGTAGCTTCCAGCACAGTTCTAATTGCAATGGGACATTTAATGTATTGTTCATCGATGTTGCAAGGTGCTCAGTGAAAAGGGAGTTGAAGGCACAGAAGCTTGCTGATGCAATGAGGAGCAGGACCTGCACCCCTGCCCAGGTATGGGCATGAGGGAGCCTCTGCTGCATGGGGCAGCTTGCATGGCATGCACTTAACCATGCATGCATTAAAAAGGCATTTTCTGCTGCAGGAACGACCTGCAACAACTTGCCCCATGCACTGCATATCTGTGTCACCCATGTATCAGGAAGGATTGGCTTCGCCAACTTTTTAGCTTGCATGCAACACTTCCCCCGCTTGTCTTCTCTTTTCTTACCCTTTGTCAATACATTTATTCGCGTCAAAAATGCGGCCTAACTTCATCGTGATACTGATACTCACTTTTCTTGCAAAGCAATCACCGTGCTGTCACTCAGTAACTGTATCTTTTCTCCACCTTGGCTTGCTCTTTGTGGGGGCAATTCTTTTGAATTCCTTCTTGGACAATTGTGGACAAGGGCCGAAGCAAGATCACCAGTACCCAGAAAGTGCTTAAACTTGAAGTGAAAGAGCCTGGGCATGCTAGGAGCAGCTGTGGGCCGGAAGCATCTCCCTACACGCATGTGACACTCCACAGATTGCAGGGCGCCTGAGTCAGGCTGCAAAATGTCTAGGCTATGCCTTTTATATACCAGAAGCACAGAAGCAGCTGGACGAGGAAATCCAGAAGGGCGGTGGAGATGGTGGGGGTGCTGGTGGTGGCAAGAGCTCTGCACCAGCATCCTGGACATTGATCCCGCCACTGATTGGGCAATCAGCCTGAAGACTCCTGCCATTCCCCCCTTCACCAAGGTCGCTTAAGCTCAGATGATATGCTGGCCCTTGTTGGGTGCTTTGCTGTTGTTGGTGCAAATAGCTTTGTCGCTGCTGCTGCTGCTGCTGCTGCTGCTGCTGCTGCTGCTGCTGCTGCTGCTGCTGCTGCTGCTGCTGCAGCTGTTGATGCTCCTGCTGTTGCTGCTGCTTCAGTTCCAGGAGCAGGACCTCATGCTGCAGCTGTTCCACCCCTAAATCCCGTGAATACCACTGCTGCTGCCGCTGTTGCTCCTGCCGATGTGATTGTTCATGCTGCTGCACCCCATCTTGCTGCCTCATCACAACTTGGGCCTCTTTCCTGATCTGTTCTGCGTGTGCTAAGCCCTTCTCAAGGCTGCTGCCACTGCTTCTGCTGTTGAGGCCCTCATTAACCACCATTGGCGGCACAGCTTGCCCCGGGAAGGCCCTCCTTTCTCCTGCATTCACCCCTTTACTTACGAGGGCTCTTTGTGGCTGAGGCAGGCTACCTGCTCTTTCTTTGCCATCCTCCAAATCTTCCATGCTGTTCTGCAAGCCTCCACTAGAAGGTGGATAAGTATTGCCCAGCAGCGCCAACCGCGCATCATTATCATAAACGGCTGCTAACGGCACCTCCCAACCCATCCCACCCACACTCTTGGCTCCCAGCTTGGCAATCTCGCCTACCCTCCTTGCACCTGCACGGTTGGCCTGCAATATTTGTGTGCGCTTGCTGCTAACCTGTCCCAGCTCTTCATCTTCCTGCACATTCTTTCGTGCACCTCTTACAAGCCCACTGGCATCACTGTCGCTGTCACTGTTGCTGTCACTGGAGCCTCCACCTTCACTGCCGCGCTGCTGCATGGGGTAGTACGCTTGCGCATCACCCTCTGCCTGACCATGTGCTTCAGGCCACCTGCAGAGACCGTAGTGCAATTAAGAACAAGCAGGCATACTTGAGCAGCCATACGCTGCTCAGCCACAAAATGCTGCAATATGCATTACACCGAAAACAAGCAGATCTCATGCAGGAGAAAAGTGCCACTACGTGTACGGTGCCAGCACTTGGATAGCCTTAATTCAACTGGGCAACGTGCCCATGCTCGCAGAAGTGATGATTTTCGCATAATATTTTGAACAAGAAAAACATGGTCAGGCAAGTTTATTCCTTGCCATCAACACATGCCACTGCTGGGAGTTCAATCAATACCGATGGCAATGTTCCTTGTCTTTCTTGCTGAGGGATGGCAAAGCAGGTGCAGCAAGCAGACGCACAAGACCTTATTGATGCTTGACTCAGAGAGAAAGGAGATTCCACAAAACATTGCACCCTGGCAGAACCGATTTTGTGAAGGACCAACGAGCACAACATGTGGGTTTCCTAGGGGCTCACTCATTGAGCTGGCTTGAACCTCTCCTTGTGTCCATGCGAAACAAAGCATTGTTCAAAACAATCACAATTCTTATTTGTTTATGACCATTCATTACAAGCAGCATACTGCTATGAGCTGCATCAAATGCCTAAAAAATGTAATTAGTGGAAATCGAGTTCAATCCAGCATCGAGTCGCACCTTTTTAATCGCACATCCTCTTTTGAGTCCTTCTTTACAAAACCCAGCTTTTGAGCGGTCTGCTTCAATCCAGCCTTAGGAAGCGTGACAATGGCCTGTATTGGTAGCAAACATACATGGGTGCAGCTATCAACAAGAATCATGTGAAAGCTTGTATTGCTTAAGTGCACGCGCAAATGTATGTGTGTATGTGTGTGTGTGTGTGTGTGTGTGTGTGTGTGTGTGTGTGTGTGTGTGTGTGTGCGCGCGCGCGCGCGTGTGTGTGTGTGTGTGTGTGTGTGTGTGTGTGTGTGTGTGTGTGTGTGTGTGTGTGTGTGTGTGTGTGTGTGTGTGCGTGTGTGTGTGTGTGTGTGTGTGTGAGAGAGAGAGAGAGAGAGTGTGCGCGCGCACGCGCGTGCTCCTGAATAACAGTTGTGGATACATCAGCGTGCGAAAGCATGTTGCGCATCCTCTATCTAAGTTATTAGCAGCAGTACACAAGGCAGCACGACCTAAAAGCAGCATTTGCAGCATTCATTTTATTCTGCACATTCTGCACACCGTGGAAGAAAGGCGTCTTTCTGCAAGAAGGGATTGAGCGGGACAAGACAATTGCAGCTAATACAAAGAAATTTTGGGGTTGCAGGAAAGTGTATGCAAAAAGGTAACACAGAGAAAAACCTTGGGTATGTTCAGCGAAGAAAGTCAAAACGTAGGCTCCAGGGTTGCTTCGACAGCATGGAGTGCACAGCTCCTACTAGTTTTTCTTCAACGGCAGCATCAAGCAGCAGCAGCAGCAGCAGCAGCAGCATCAGCAGCAGCAGCAGCAACAGTGGCAGATTGCAGATTGTGCAGCAATATGCAACTGCAAGATAATGAGCTTCTTGAGGCTTAGCAGCAAGAGGCACTTGGGACATCTGATGGGGTCTCTCCATGGAATAATGGCATCCTCTTATCCCAGAACATCTAGTAGAATTTTACAAACAAGGCAAGGATGTTGGACCGTCAAGGGGCAATTCGACTGTGTCACCTTTTAGTGGCAGCTTAAGGGACAGCAGGCTGTTTAGCATTCTGTATCGACATTTCAACAAACACATCTTTACATCTTTCATCCCGTGCAAGTATATTTCTGCACTGTCTCCTGGACTCCTCCATGCACGCAATTTTTGCTATCGTGTTCCCATTTGCCATCCCTCACTTACATGCTTTGCTGCTTTTGTGGCAGTGCCCATGTGGTGCCCAAATACCTGCAAGTTGAAGTGAGCAAAGCGCAAGAAAGCCTGTACATCATGTCGTTCCCCAGTAGCTTTAATGGGCACAGTAATAAATATGTTCATCCTTACACCAAGGATGCTTCCACAAAACTCATGGGCGCACTTCAGGATCCCACACACTATTGAAAGCACAAGCCACATAGAAATTTCAACAGCGGGCCATGACTGCACGAGCACAGCAACCACTTTTTACACAAGCCCCCTCTGCAACGTGTACAACACTCCTGACTTAAATGCCAGGTTGCACTCTTAAGCTTGTTGCAACAAGGCGCTCGTTTACACACAAACACTCCCCGCCCTAACATTCAGCCCAATGCTGAGAAAAAAATAATTTAATTGCTTTACAACCTGCAGCCTGTCCAAAACCCCAAAAAATGCAAGCACTGGGATGCATGGAAAGCTGCATCACATTGTGCTGTGCAATATATTCTTGCCTAGGCATCAATATCGCACTAAATGTTCACCGTGTGCATCATTCGCAATCACTATTCCGCATTGTTTGCAGTTTGTACTTTTGGCAATGCTGTCTTTGTTTGGATCAGCTCACCGTGCGTACATCATGGGCAACATCCCTGAGATCAAACATGTGCTTGACATTGTGCAGGAAGCCACCATCCAGCTCCACCTGGTCTGAAGGATGCATATAGTCCTGTACAGCATGAGCATGGCAGAGAGCACTTCCAACACGGCATAAAAATAATGGCGGGGTACCCCTGGAAGCTGGTGGGCACCACAAGCTACCTAAGTGGAAACGATAATCCGTTATCAGGCTTTCAAAAGAGGGCTGAGCCAGGCTGCATTAATTGCATGCATTTCATCAATGCATACTGGTGCGAATGTGGAGGTGGCTCTTGCTGTGATGTGCCCGCTGCAGGCAGAGGTATACAGATCTAAGTGCAACAAGCAAAGCATATGTATAGGATCGGCATTGGCATATAGCGCTATATAGCGTATCGTGCTATATAATAGAGCTGGACAATTTCCCCCCAAAAAGCAGGTGTTTTAAACATGCTCCCAGCATAGGTGCGCCCCAACCCTGAACACTTAAGATAGGATGCAACATTCTTAAAATTGTAAGCTTTACTGTTCTGGGTTGGGGCGCACCCTCCAAATTAGCCACAGCGTGAACCCTGCTTTATGACCACCTAATCTCTATTCCTTACTACCCACTTCACCAAATTGGATAATTTTTGAAGTCCTTATGCCAAAAAAAGCATCATTGCAAGGAATATAGTGAAAAGGCCCAGTGGTTGGTGAGATACAGGATTTCAGCCAATTTCCTTGAGGAAATTCCAGTACAAGGGGTGTCAAAAAAGTAATTTTTGACATCGTTCTTTCCTTTTTAAATATGCAGGATGTTAGCATATTATGTAAGAGATATGAAAACATATTTTTGGAAGTGAAATTCGGTCCCAGGGTGGAGCTGTGGGCCGTTCATGGGTGATCTGAGGCCAGGAGAATGATCTGGGGTTCTCTGATTTTTGTCATTTTTTGGTGAACATGATATTCAATGAAATAATAATCAGTGGCATGGTTAGATCTGGGATAGAAGACTGGAAAGAGCATATCCAGAGATATAAGGGAGTTGTCCAGCTCTGGCTATATAACGCTATACAGCGTTATAGAAGACACTCATATATCGCTACTGTAGGAATTTTCTAATTTTGCAAATAATTAGATAATTATAAGGCCCTCTCGCGAACTGGAAAATTCAAAAAATTAAAGTTGAGGGGGACCTCGCGAAATTCTAACAAGCATTTTTAGCTTTATATGGCTTTCAGAGGCCCTGCACTGTGGAGGATGGCCCCGTGCTTAGTTTCAAGCAAATCACAAGAGGTGCAAGCAGGGATGCAGCAGCAGCAGCAGCATGAAGCTGGACATGGAGCTCAGGCAAGATCCAATGCCTAGAAGTCAGGCCGTGCATGGGTCCAGCAATGTGCCCTGCACCTGTCCTAAGAAACAAGTGGAGGCCAAGTGCAATTGCTTGCAAGCACTCATGATGCTGCTTGCATGATGCTGCTTGCCGGCAAGCGCCGCCAGAGCCAGAAAGGTAGCAAGCTTGTCCTTCTCCAGCTGTCAGCCCATAGCAGCAAAAGCAGCAGAGCAGCAGCAGCAGCAGCATTTGGGTGTGCATGGAAGTAGGCTGGCATTGGTGGAAGTAGGTTGGCACTGATGGAAGTACGTTGGCACTGATTGTGGCAGCAAGTCTAAGGAGGACTCAGTGAGGTTCAGCAATGACAGTGAAGATGTGTGCAGGCCTGAATTGATTTGCTGATGGAATTCACTTGTTGTTCGTGTGGATTTGCTGCCGATTTGGCGTTGAAAACAGCGAAAGTTCGTAAAACAATAATTATTTTGAGGGCCTCGCGAAGTGGTGAAGTTCGCAAAGAAAATTATTGATTATGAATTATTTTTTGGAGCTCGCGGAAATCTAGGGTCGCGAAACCAAAGGGTTCCTACGGTATATGCCGATCTACAGGGAGCGGCTTTGGTAAATAGCGCTATTACAATATAATGCTATATAACGCTACATAGCGCTGGAAAATGTGGTGTGTACGCTTTATGCCGATCCTTAATAATACAGGCAAAACAAATCCATGGAAAAGCCAACCTACTCAGATCAACATGGAAGTTGAATCTGTGGATAGCTTTTAAAGAGCCTGTTTCCTGTACCCAAATTTCAAAGCCTGAACAATTAGCGCCCAGCAATCTGTGGGCATAAAAAGGTACGCATGCAAGCATTCAAGGACACCACCCTAAAAGCTGCAAAAAAAAACGCTACTAGAAAGGGGTTGCCCAAGGGTATCTTTTGAGCCCAAGAACTCACAAACCATCCACCTCCTGCATTCCTCTCCTCCTAGTGAAGAAAGCTGACATTTCACACTCATTGTCCATCAAACTTGCCTTTGTCTTCCTCTGCCTCCTCTAGGTCAGTCAGCAATGCCAATCACTTCCTCATCTGCTGCTTCCTTCTGAATCTATTTTTCTGCACACACACATAAGTTGTGCCCTTCGCGCACTGCAAAACCAGGCAGCTCCTGTCCTGGGTGCAGATAATGCCAAAGAGCGACCAGCTGCATTCTGGCGCAGCTCGTGACATGTGCTGACAGCAGCAGGCACACTGCATCTGCCATGTGGGGGAACTCAGCTGCCATGTGCATTGGCCAGAAGGTATGCAAGCATCTACCGACACCACTCCAGGAAGCACCTCTCCTCTCTGTGTGCCGCCACCAGGCAGGATACAGTTGCTGTCACCCCTCCCTGATGCTTTGAGGACTGTGCAGGATCCACATCTTCTGGATTAATAAATCTCATAAATACATTACTGGATGATCCGAGTTCACAGGTGCCTCCTTGAAGAGGCACTCTAAAAGGGCACTCAAGAGCTTCAATATCTCCCCAAAAAGAAATCATATGGTACAATCATGGCAAATGTGATAGGTATGCCACCATACGTATTCTGTATATAGGTATGCCACAATAGACATTCCATATATAAACGTCTGGACGCGAGGCCCTCAGGGATTATAGGGATATATGCTGTATATATTGCATACGTATAGATGCTGTATACAGATTGATACTGCTGTATACAGATTGATACGGAGTTCGCCAGCCCTACAGATGTAGCGATGCTGCAGCCTCTGCTGTATGAGTCCATCTGTAAACCATGCTGTGGAGGCAGCATTGCGCAATGCAGTACAAACTTCCACCCACAAGTCAGCTGGTCCCAGCTCGACACGTGCCAGAGCAAAGCGTACACACCTTGGGCGGGAAGGCAAACGCGTGAGCCAAGGCAGCCACAAACATCTCAATACAAATCAGGAAATCCTGCAGGACAACAAGCCACAGGTCAAGGTTTGGTGATGGCATGGTCATTTGGGACTGGTGGGTGCTTGCCATGAGTTCCAGGACTGCAGAAAAGCCATGGGCTACCTGTCTCTTTCCAAAGCCTCCACCACAACGCAAATGCTGAATCCAAGCAGTAGCAAATCCTTAAACACCCATGTTATACCAGCTACAACGGATGTAAGTATTTCAAAGAGAAAAGCTGGTGCAGAGAGTGAAAGACGTGCACACAGATTGTGAGATGGAAGGGATGAAATGATTAGCACAATTTAATGGCAGTGCTACAACTAAACACCAAGCCCTCAGACAGCTACCATAGCTACATTGCAGATTAGCTTTTTTTGAAATGTTCAAGGTGTTTCCTTAGCAAAAGAAACTTGCTCATGGAGGGCTTCCTGCCTAGGATTCAAAATTAAAGCCGCAAGCAAGAGAATTGCAAAGGGGCAATCCAGTCTGCTAGAAATGTGTGATCCCAGCAAATGAAAATGTGCGACATGTCGGGTGCAGCATGGCTGCAACTGAAAAGTGTGCCAGCCATATGCCAACAAGCAATGTGCACAGGAAACATGTGTTTTCCTTCAACCAGGTCCTTTGACCAGTCATGCAAACGTTCATTTGCTTGTTTAGCACCTGGATGCCTGTTGCGACGCCCAGCTGGTCGTACGATGACCACGAATTGTCTGCAATCACGCCCGAGGACACCAGCACAGCAAGGATGGTGCCCTGTGGAGGAGCGGCAGAGACACCAAAGCTCTGTCACCCAGTGGATGACCCACAGAGGCCAAGCAACAAGTGACTCATGTCACACCCATTCCTTGTGCAGCACTCAAATGATCCACAGAGGCGTGAATGATCCACAGAGGCCAAGCAACAAGTGACTCATGTCACACCCATCCCTTGTGCAGCACTCAAATGATCCACAGAGGTACGAGTGATCCACAGAGGCGTGAATGACCCACAGAGGCCAAGCAAAAAGTGGATCATGCCACATCCATTCCTCGTGCAGCATTCAAATGATCCACAGAGGCATGAATGATCCACAGAGGCGTGAATGACCCACAGAGGCCAAGCAGCAAGTGGATCATGTCACATCCATTCCTCGTGCAGCACTCAAACTGCCTCTGAACAAAAGCAAAAAGGCGCAGGCACTCTGCAAAGGCTCAGCTACAGCATATTGGCAAAAGTAATGTAGCAGTTTTCTTACGCGTTGCTTTCTTTTGCAGGCTTTTATCCTGCTGGAGAGCATTTAAATCATGCAGCTCTGCAAAGGCGTAACATTCATGCAAGCAAGCAAATAGATGAGCAACTGTGATAGCCTTATAACTGGATGCTTAGTTCTCTAGGTAGTCAGGTGATCCAAACTTGGAAAAGGCTAAAATCCAAGAAGCTGGAGATTTGTATGACAAGGCAGAGAAAATGTGAAAGATTTAAAAAGCAGTACTACAACTAATTGTGTGTGCTCGTATTGTTGACCGAGCAAAAAAGTTGCAATGCTTACACACACAACGTGTGTGTGTGTGTGTGTGTGTGTGTGTGTGTGTGTGTGTGTGTGTGTGTGTGTGTGTGTGTGTGTGTGTGTGTGTGTGTGTGTGTGTGCGCGTTTTCCAAATACGGCAAGGATGAAGGCAATGACGCCTTGCAAGCTTTCCTTGCCCATCAGGAAAAGCATGCAAAATGTCAATCCAACCAATAAAGAGCAAGTGTCATACTCCACCAAATTAAAAAGAAAAGGAGAAATGTCGGAGAGCTGGCATGCACAGATGACCAAGCTCAAAGCACAAACTGTTGTCACGCTGGGAATTGAGGGCACCCTGAACCCAAGCAATGATAACAGGTCCATCTGTTTACAAATGCAGAACACCTCAAACATAGGCTGGTGTGCAGCAGGGAAGTCCACAATGCAACAAGTGACCAGAAGCGGCCATGAAGGCTTCACACCTGCCAGAATGTGAGAAACACCACGCTCTTGATGCAAATAAACTTGGACAGCGGACGGATGGGTGCCAGCTCCTTGTGCACTGCCCAGTACATCTGGCCCAGGCAGTACAGGGCATACAGCTGCAGGAAAGCGGCACACAAAGGCCGCTTTGGGGGATGATTGCACAGTAGCAGGCATGGCTTGGAGCTTCCTCCTGCTCAGGCTTGCTTGCTTGCTTGCTTGCTTGCTTGTGTGTGTGTGTGTGTGTGTGTGTGTGTGTGTGTGTGTGTGTGTGTGTGTACGTGTGTGTGTGTGTGTGTGTGCGCGCGTGCGTGTCTCATTGCAGCACCTGGACATGAAAGGAAATGGCAGGATGGTTTGGCTTGTCTGCATTTGCTGCATCACGTGTTGCGGCTGTAGGAGCTCAAAGCTGCCCTTGCACAGTGGTTCCTGCTCTAAATAGGGTGACCTTTTCAACATTCAGGAAGCAAAAACTTCAAAGTATATGCCTGCTAAAGGAAATGGTCACAGTTGTTGCATGTGTTTTTGCTGCATGCATGACAACCTCAGCGCACAAGGCCATATACCTTGACTTCATTCACTGCAGATGCAAGGCAACTGTTGAACGCACCCACAAGTTACCTGCGAGAAATTGGTGGTAGCTGTGAGGTAGACATAGCTCTTGCTGAAGTCAACCCGACCTTGCCCATACAGCCCAAAAATATCGGTCATGAGGCCGATGAAAGTCGTAATGGGGCGAAGGATAACATAGTTCATGATACCCTGCCACAGTAGCAGGAAGGGCAAAAAGAATGAGGCGACAGAAAGCTTAAAAATGCATTACATAACGGGAATTGAGGGGGCGATGTGATCAAAAGAGATTGAAGATGTTCAAATGTACGTACTCTGCCACAAAAGTCGAGGAATGCACAAAATATAGACAGCACCAAAAGAGCAGTGATGAAAATGCACTGAGTCCCGTGCTCCCTCCATGTCGAGCCATATGCAAGACCCCCTGCCCGCCCCAAAAAACAGGTCACAACACATTGCATCACCTAAAAAAAGGAGACCAACACTTGTCTCAGAGGATACATCAACAGCTTTACCATACCTCACCTGTCAAACCTGTGAATCAGAAACCTACACACCGGATGGAAAAAACCATTGAGAGGGCTGATCCCAATCCCAATCACAAGCACCTTTGTTTTTGCCAATTGCAAACCCGCAGCTGTGTTCGTGAAAGCTACAAACACGTTGTGGTCATTTTTTTGAGCATGTGCTTGCTCTTCGTCTGACGCATACTCATGGCTTTAGCATAGGACCAACATGATGGAATGCCCATGAAAAGGTCTTCAATCAAAACACACTCTGTGCTGCAACCTGTATGTTGATGTAAATTGGCAGGACTGTTGTAACAAACACACACATACACACACAAGCGCACCTGCTTGCACTGCAGCAGAAAAGGGTGCCCCATGGGCCAGGATTGCATGATCCACCTGCAGCAGAGGCAGCAAGGAAAGCCTGTCAGCTTCTATTTTCCAGCCTGCCAGTTCTTTCAGGCTTTGAGTGAGTGTCCGTAGCAAATGGTGGCCTCAATGACATCCATACTCTTTCATTGACTTGTGGCACAAGTCTCCCTACTGCTGATCGATTTTGTATTGATAGCCAGCCTCACGAGGGTCACAAGGAGGGCTGGCATGCAGCCCCCTGAGCCAACAGCACATGCTTGGCACTCTGTCTGTGCAACTGCTTCAGCATGGCACATGAAATGACTTGGACCACAAATAGCTGGTGACACACTTGAAGGGTGGCAGGTGCTTCATGGGAGGCTTGCGTGCAAGGTGAGCTTCCACGTCGCCCAGCTCCTCTTCAAGGTACCTGTATGTGCAAGAAATTGGTGCAACTGTGCCAAGGAACCTGCTCATTTCCAACAAAAGGGCCAGTTACTTTGCTGGATGGATTAAAAAATCAGGTTTAGATTGAAATGACCAATCAAAAATCTGCAAAATACTTGAAGCAACAGAGACCTTGCGCTGCTCAAAATTCGACACACCAAACATTAGGTTTTGCATCTCCCATTGCTTCACACCAAACACGAAACGTGTATCAAATTAGCCTGCAACGTCCCTTTACATGCTGCTGACCAGCGGCATGCCTTTTAGGGGGGATTTAAGATGAGGAGGCAGTCAGGCGTAGCATATTAAACAAAGAAGGACCATCAGCAGCCAAGCCTGAAGCAGCGCTTTCAATTCAAGCTCCACATTCATGGGCCAGGAGCTTCCTGCTTCCATTCAGCTATGGAAGAGAGAGGGGTTCTAACACGGACGTTGCAAGCGCATTCACACACTGCCTCGTCAGCAATCCCAGCCTGCAGATACGGTTTGGCCCCTATCTCTTATGTCAGCAGAAGGCACAGGATACATACGAAGGGCACAGCATATGCACATGTATGCACTCACGCCATGAGGTAGGCAAAAAAGTTGTAGATTACATACGCCTCATAGCACTCCCGTATGGGGTCCAGATATTCTCGCGCGCTTCGGAAGCGCAGCGCGAACCAGGCGTCAATGCTGTAGATAGGTACCATCCTGCCGAAAACACGTAACAGAGAGTGAGCAAATCATGGCGGCAGAATTAAGATGGCTGCAATGTACCCTAAGAGAGGAAAACACCAAATGGGCTCCCTTGACCTAAATTGCGTCAATGATAGAGACATTTGAAATCCAGAAGCGTCATCATATGGGGATCCAGCAAGAGCTGTTTGATCACAATCATGCTGACGGATGCAAATATGGCAATGCTGCACACCAGTCTCTGACTTCGAGAACGTGCCTTCTTTCTAACAAGCTCACCATAAGATGCGGATCACATGGCGCTGTAGCCGTGGTCTTGTGTAGTACTCTGTGTGCATGGCCACCTACAGATGAAATTGAGGCTCAGGTGGGCGGCACACAGATGCTTGCTTGCCTGTGCAAAAACCTTTTGGGGGGGTGAAAAGTGGGCAGCGTTAGCAAAAGGGGCCTAACCACTGCAGACTGATGTGGACATACTTGCCAGCAGACAAACTGTTGCAATGTGCAAGCATGGCAATGGGGCCATAGCCACATTGGAGCACTCATCACAGGGTTTTGGCTATGTCCTTTGCTTTCTTATTTGCCAAAACCAAGAGCAGCGCTCTAACAATTGCTTACAGGGTTGTGGTATCAAATGCAACTTGACGAGGTCAACTTTGCATTTAAAGTAAGCCACATTTTGCTGGTCAGTTGGGACAACGAGCTCTGCTGTCGTTCCAAAAACAATATCCCTGTGCTTTTATTGAGCACTCTGTCCAGATGCTGTCACTATTAAAAAGGAGGCACACAGTTTGGAATGTTATAGTTGCTGCTAGGAATCCTGGGTTCCTGACGTGCGGCAGTCATTTAGCGAACTCGGTATGTAAAGATTTCTTTCACCTATCAGCGGTGCACTGGGAAAGATGTCAAGCTAGCAGAGTCAATGCAAAACACCTACTATCATAGTACTATTACAAATTCGCAAAGCAAAAGCCAGATTCAACGCAACGACCACACGCACCCCATATGTGCTGATGGGGACACTCAAGATGGCAAATATGCCACCTATAAACCACGCCTGGTACTTGATGTCATAGCCCTTCCGGGTGAAATCCCAGATGGCCAGGGGCAGCGCCAGGAAAGCCAAGCAGCAGATGATCCACCAAAACTGCAACATGCAGTGGAAGAAGGCAAAAATGTTCCTCCATTCACTCTCCAACCAACAGGTGTGCCCAACACAAGGGCATGCCTTTCCTCAGAGTAGAGCTGAGCCCTAGCACATGCCAGTACCTTGGCACGACTGCATGAGTGTGTGTGTGTGTATGTGTGTGTATGTGTGAACGTGTGTGCGCGATTTTTTGCTTGTGCATGCATGCGCACGGAAATGCATGCATTTGTGTGCGTCTCGCGTGCGTTCATGTGTGCCCACGTGTGTGTGTGTGCGCGCGCGTCAGTGCGAGTATGTGTGTATGTGCACGCGTGCCTGCGTGCATGCATGCATGTATCTACATACGTGTGTGTGTGTGTGCGCGCGTCCGTGCGTGTGTGGGTGTGTTTGTGTGCGCGCGTGCCTGCGTGCATGCATGCATGTGTGTATCTAATTACGTGTGTGTGTATGTATGCATGTTTGCGTGCATGCGCGCACATGTGTGCGCGCGTGTGCGTGCTCATGGAAGTCCGTGCATTTGTGAGTGTAAATATGCGTGTGTGTACGCGTGCGTATTTGTGTGTATGCGTGCGTGCGTGCGTGTGTGCGTATGTGGTGTGTGTGTGTGTGTGTGTGTGCGCGCGTGTGCGTGCGTGTGTGTGTGCGTGTGTGTGCGTGTGCGTGCGTGTGTGTGTGTGTGTGTGTGTGTGTGTGTGTGTGTGTGTGTGTGTGTGTGTGTGTGTGCGCGTGTGCGTGCGCGTGTGTGTGTGTGTGTATGTGTGTGTGTGTGTGTGTGTGTGTGTGTGTGTGTGTGTGTGTGTGTGTGTGTGCGCGCGCGCGTGCGTGTGCGTGCATGTGTGTGCATGCGTGCGTGCGTGCGTGCGGGTGTTTGTGTGTGTGTGTGTGTGTGTGTGTGTGTGTGTGTGTGTGTGTGTGTGTGTGTGTGTGTGTGTGTGTGTGTATGTGTGTGTGAGACTGAATTGAATCATTGTGAAGTGGTGACGAGATGATGCAACTCACCAATCGAAAGGACCTCCTGATAGTGGCCATTGCTTAGAATTTGGGGATTCGATGTGTCCTTTCCTCGCACCCAGTCCGCTTGCAAAATTTGCTTGCTTCAGCAGATGCACCTGTCGTGCTCAGTGTTGCGTCCCATATTTGATAATAATTGTTTGGTTAAATTTAACAATGAAGTGCTGGGATTGATTAAAAGTCAGATGTGACTTTCATAATCTCAGTTTGGCAGCAGGCCGATCCATCCCCCAAGGTCTGCTCTTATTGCCAACATGCTTGAGGGGGCAGTGAGGAGGCTTTTCCATGAGGATGCTCCTGAAGTGCATCGCCAATTGACAGCAGCTGCGCAAACATGGGGGGTACTGTCAACGCATCACCAGCAGCAGGGTGCATCCTCTCCCTCCCTGTGCCCTTCACCTCGCAGCCCTTACTCTCCCTCCTCCCCATCCCCTCCTCCCTCCAGTCCCTCTCCCCAGACAGTGTTCTCCAAACACCCCTCGCCAGCTGACGCTGTTGCTATGCGCTCGCGTCTGTCAGCCCCACCTGCATCCGTCATCGCGAGGCCCTGGTCAGCCCACCCTCCCTGCATGCCCTCTCAGATCAAGTACAGCGCACCCAGAGGTATTCCTGCTTTCATGTTCTTTCTCTAACTGTTGCTGATTCCTTCATCCTGTGAGATTCTACATCCGAATTTGTGTTGCACTTTGTCCATGCAGACCCTGACAGGTTGTCTCAGGTCTCCAGAGCCATTGTGCGCTATGGCACACCTAAGCAAGATGAGGATCAACAAGGCGCGCTGTTTGTTGAAAAAGAGCCACAGCAGGGTTTGCTTTCCCAAGAAATCCAGCCAGGCAGCACCGTGGGGCTCAGCAGACACAGGAGGGCAGCAGATTGCCCTGCCTCAAGCCACCACATGTATATGCGCCCAGTGCGTGTGGGCAGTGCGCATCCAGTGGAGAGCAGCCCCGTGGAGCGCAGGGTGCAGGAACTCCATGCACAGATCCAGCACAGTGCGCAGGTGTGGGAGTGCGGGACAATGGTGGGGGGCAGACAATGATGGGGTGTTCTTATCTGAAGTTCAGTGCCAAACCACGCCCCCGGGAGCCGACTAGGTCTTGATGTTAGTCACAACAGCAGGTTGCAGTTCCGCCAAAAGGTCTCTGCTGCCTCTCCTGTTTTTTGCATGTCAGAATAGGTGGATGGCAGCAAGCTTGCTAAACTCATGCAGGGAGGCTGGCATATCCTATCCATTTCCTTTCTGAGCGTTCTTTGAGGGCTAACTTTGTGACAGGCATCCCTCTCCTGCGGCTCTTGAGCTGCCTGCATGCATTGCTGCATGAACAATGTTAAAGGAAAGCTGACAAGACATCTGTAGAGATGGGCACACCCTTTATGCTAAAGACCATGCAAGCAGGAGCATCAGGTGTCCTCTGGACATTCTTCTGCCTACCCTGTGCTTTGTGTGCCATGCCATGCCCGCACCCTCCAGCGTTCAAACTCACATCCTGGGCCTATTGTTTGCTTTGTATTCCTGTGGGCTAGGCTCGCGCCCTCCAGCGTGCCTCCCGTTTGAGCTCTGCGATGGACTCAGCAGATGCAGCACTGGACGCAGAGCTGGCGAGCATTGCTGGCAAGCTGCGGGATAAGGAGGTGCGTGGCCCCAGGCGGTTTCCTGTTTACTTCTTTTGTCTCTGCGTCCTGGGTCGCTGGAATCCTCTGTACTCCATAGGATGGCCAATGGCCCGCAGCGGGCAAGAACTGCAGCAGAGCTGCATGTGCATGCACACTGTGCAGTGCGTTTGTTGGGCTGGGCTAAAAAAAGCTGTGTCCCTCTGTTGCGAGAGGAGATCATTTGCACCTCAACAGAGTTCAGCAGGTATGAGCGAGGGAATGTGGTGACCATTATCCCCACACCCAACCACCTTGGTGGCGCTGCTAGTGTTGCTGCCCAACCTAGATGTCTCGCCAACGTCATTGCAGCTGCGAAAGTCCTGCCAACCTTAGTGGCAGCGCAGGAAAGCGCCAAGGGAATGCACTGAAATGAGTGCCCGTTACTAAAAGGCTGCTGTCATGCTAATGATGTTCTGGCTCCTCGAACTCCCATGGCCACTGCCATCTCTTTGAATGTAAAAAGCCAATCTGCATCACACACGGGTGCATGGAATACGCAGCTTTTTTTAGTCCGTCGGAGCACCTGATGTTCAAGCTTTTTTTAACAATTGCCTTCCATGCCTATGGGTGTGGGTGTGTGTGTGTGTGTGCCTCTTTGCAATTGGGCATTGCGCGCAAGTTCCACCTTAGCCTGCACTCCCACTATGCCCACATGTGTGCCTGTTCGCGCTTGTTTGCCTGTAGTTGGAGCTGCTGCGAGCCGATGAGCACCTCACAGCAAAGCATTTCCAGGTGCGCTGCAAGTCCTCATGTGCGCGGGCGTTTGCTGCAGGGAGAAGCATGCGGCCCTGGCATGCACCGCTGGAAAAGTGTGCATGCTCTTGGGCAAATCATGAGCACCACATGCATGTTTGAGTTCGGTGAGTCAGGTGGAGCCGTTGCTTGCGCTGGCTTGTGCCCGGATGTAACATACAATGCTGTCCTACAGATGCTCCAGCCAGGGAATCCCTCCAGTCTGACGGTGGCATCATTTTCAGTGACGGGAAATGGGCAACAAAGCTACTTTAGAATCAATTTATGCCGTCTGCACTTCAATGTAGGATCAAAGAGGATAAGAGTCTGCTGCTGTCCACTCAGGCTTGTTTAATTAACGCCCTCCTGGGTCACGGCATGTCAAGCCTCATTTGTAAAGTTCCTGGGGAAAGCGTGAGCATTGTTGCAGGCTGACGGTGCAGCTGCCAAGGCGCTTGGTGGCCGCATGTTTGTGTGTGTGTGTGTGTGTTGTCGGGTTGGAATGGTATGGCTTGTAAGTGCGTATGGGTATGGGTGTTGGTGGGGTGCTGAGAAGGTGGTGTGGACGTGTGTGTATGTGGGTGAGTGGTTGGTGGCCTGTACCGGGCATGGGAGCACAGCTTGCTAAGCAGTGGCCCTCTTTGTACTGATCCCTGGATGGAAATTGAACAACTCAGATGTGTTTGACAGGTGGCCACGCAGACAGTGCTGAAGCTGACACTGCAAGTGCTGATGGTCAAAAGTTAGTAATGATCCGCAGTAATTGCAGGTGATCAGCTCATACGCACTGCACTATCTTGTTATGCTTGCAGGAGCGGGATCGGCGTTTGGAAGAGCTGCAGAGGTCGCATGAAAAAGCGGCAGCTTTGCAGCGACAGCAGGTTTGTGTGCTCGTGTATGCTGACCCTTCACATGAGCACTATATGCACATTGCTCTGCAAAGGGCTGCAAGGGTTACAAGTTTGCAAATTGATTATGACCCTCTATTGTAGAATTCTGTATTTTGCACTGCGCTGTATGGCTTCAGTGGAAATTCTGTCTCAGTGGCATATGGCGCTGATGCCGTCTTGCCTTGCCCCTCTTGAACATGGCAAAGAGAGAGGTAATTGCTTAGGTGCTGAAATTGCCAAAACATTGATTCCCGTGTGTGCTTGGCACATATGATCAAATCCATGTGGTGGTGGTCTCTCGACAGGTGGAGCAGCTGCAGCGGCGTGCTGAAGCTGAGCGCAGGGAAGCAGAGGCAGCAGCGGCAAAAGCTGCCGAACAAGCAGAGGAAGCGCGGCGGCGACAGGAGCAGCAGCAGCAGCAGCAGCAGCAGCAGCAGCAGGCACTTGCCCAGCAGCAACAACAGCAGCAGCAAAAGGTACCTTGGCGATTACAGATGCCTTTTGCCTGACAGGAATCAACACGGCATGCATGCATGCTTGCTTACTAGGTAGCTATAGATGGCGGCAAAGTACATGATCAGCTCACATTTTTTAGAGGCTAAGTTTTGCTCATCCCATAGGATCGCCTGTGTGCTTGCAAGCACCACCATAAGACTCAAGACAGCTTTGGCCCTAGGTTTGACCACTCGTACTGCATAAAATAGGTCTTATCAATTTTATTCTTTGCCCGAACAGCTGCAGGAACCGTCTGCTGCCAAACTGTGCAATACCACCCATAGCTCTGATTACACACTGCAGTGAGATATGGCGGTGCACCCTGCAGTAAGACATGCTTGCTGCTCCGCAGAGTGCCCCCAGCCATCCACACTGCCAGGCCCTGATGCTCACTGCTTGGTTATGTAGAGCATTACTTTGCCCGTTGTTACACGTGCTTTGATATAGGAGGCGCAAGCCAGGATGGCACAGCAGCAAGCTGGCAAGGCTGCCGCGGCTGCCCCTGGTGCCAAGCCCTCTGCTGACAAGGTGTGTCCGCTTCATACACAAATGATAACATTTGTCTTTTTTCTTTTTTCCCTGAGCTTGTCTACAGTGCTCACATGAGGTACCTGGGCAATGTTGACCCTTACCTTTAAAGAGAAAAAGTGAACAACTTTGACGCTCTCTGCTTTTCAGAATTTTGTTCAGGTATCTTACTCCATTAGAAGGGAGGTACTGGCATCAAAACAAGATGGCTTGTGCTACAGAGAATATCATCTTCTTGATTTCCTGCATGCCACTAGGGCAAGTCGATTTCCTTGTCTGCTCCATGTTCTGTCGCTTTCCTAGCCGTATGCTCTTGCGCCTGTATGCTTCAACACAGCTCCTTTTCCTGCGCACCCGCACGCGCGCACGCACACACACACACACACACACACACACACACACACACACACACACACACACACACACTTGCACGCGCACACACACACACACACACACACACACACACACACACACACATGCACGCGCACACACACACACACACACACACACACTCACACACTTGCACGCACATACGCACACGCACACTCACATTTACACATGCTTTTTCTGTGTGCACAACCCACATTGGTAACCCTTACAGGTTGATGCAGCCACGCGCTGCATGTGTGCATCGCCCCAGGCTCTGGAGCAGGAGCAGCGGCTAGGCAAGCGACTGAAAGAGCTTGAAGAAGCACTCAAGGTAAGCAAACCCCATATTTATATGTGTTGAGCATTGTCGTCTGCCACCAGCAGGGGCTTCGTCATCCCCTCCTGCCTTCGTTGTGTTGTTGCAAGCAGGAATTCAGCTTGTGTGTATGCCTTGTGTGTGTGTGTGTGTGTTTGTGCGCGCGCGCGCGCGCGTGTGCGTGTGTGTGTGACTGCAGACTGAAAGTTGGAATTTTGTATCACAAGTGGAGGCCAAGATCGGCAGGTGTGTGCTCGACTTGAACCTTGGTTTTACTGAATTTACCCATAAATAACCCAATGCACTGGAAGTTGCAAAGCCTTCAAGAATACCGCACTTATACGTAAACATTCTGCACCCCTGAAAAAAATGACAGTGGTAACTTGATGATTCCCGCCTTTAATCTTGTAACCCCTCAGTATTTATTTTTGCACATACTGCATATTCCTGCACAGGCAATCTGCCCCTGTTTGTCCACAACTCAATAAATGTGAAGTGAGCACAGGCTGCAGTCTGCTCCTGAAGACCTGCAACAACCCCTTGCACTCTTACAGGAGCTGCTGCCCAAGTTCAGCTACACACCACACTGCTGCCTTGCAGTGGAGAACTCATCAAATACATCCCTTTCACACCTGGAAAAATGCTGTTGAAGCCCTTCCGGTGCCATCGTACCTCAGAAACTCTTTTATTATTATAATGTCATCATCACGCACATTTCCGTGCGCCTTCAAAAAGATTTTTTCTGGTGCCCGCAGTCATTCCGCACCCCTCAAAAACATGTTTTTTGCGGGATGGTATCTTGCAAGTACGGTACTTGAGATGGGACTTCACAGGAGTGTCTGCAACAAGCTGAAGCACAATTGCAAGCATTGGTGATAGTGACATCTTGTTGTTTTTTATGTTGTGTTTGAAGTTTCCTCATGCACAGCCTGAGACCCTCTTCTTCTGCAGGCCATCACGGACAACGATTCAATGAAGAAGCAGCGGCGGGACATTGAGAAAAAGATGACTGTGAACGTGCAGCAGATCTCAGCCACTGTTGAGCAGGTGATTGTTGTGTACATGAGGGAATGCTTCAAGAGCAAGGTATGGAACTGCGTCAATGCGCATACATGCTGTGGGATCACATGGGTCATGCAGGCAGGACTGTTTTAGAGGATGGTGTGACGATATTTCTAAGACCATCCTGCGGCTAGTCACAAATCATTTTGATTGGCCGTACTGAATCATTTTTTGTGTTGGTTTGCAGGAGCAAGGAGGAATGCCGGAGTGTAAGTCTAATCATACGCACACATATGTACACATATCTTGAAAGGAAATGTGGTACCAAATTAGGCGCTGATATTATCAGAGCTATTGCTGTAGAAGTTATGGATCACACACACACACACACACACACACACACACACACACTTTCACACATGTACGCAGGTTGGGCGCAAAGTTGGTGATGTGTACCAGCTCATTGCTTTGCAGCAGGAACCCTTGTGGCGCAGCTACGCAATGTACATGTTTGCCATCAAGGTATGCCCGTGCTGTTAAGTGCGCACGCACACGCGCGCAGTATGTGTGTGTGACACTTATTTGGCTTGTACACGAAACTTTTGAGACATGCTGAGTAATGTCCACATTTGATAGAGCACTTACCGCAAAGTCTGCTCCTGCAGCTGTCGCTCCTTGATAACATATTTTGTTATGATGAGGCAGTCCCAAGCAATTTGGCAACGTTTTCAGGCCGCAGGATGCAGTTGGTGAAAGCGACATGATATGCACGATTGTTTAAAGGAAGTAATCAGGGGTCATAGCCTCTCTGGCGGCAACCTGGTTGCCCTTGCTTGCAGAAAATGCTTGCACAGACACAAACAAATCAGTGGGCTTCTCCCAGCCAAACATCCTTTTAATTCATGTTTGAAAGTTGCAAACTTTTGGGTCTGCTGGCGCATCATCAGAGAGGGGGATGCATTGTTTTGCATTGCGTATTGTCCGTGATGGCTGTGCTATTTGGCCAAACCCCGTTCACGTGACATAGGCCTCAAAGTTGTCTGTTTCCCGGTCCAGCCCACACCTGCTGCCTTGCCCCACCCAGTGCAACCCCCTGTCCTGAAATTTGAGCTGCAGTCTCAGCAAACCTTTCACCGTGGCTACCAAATTTTGGTGGCTTGCGGCAGCCAAAGTTTTAGGGAACTTGGTAGCTTGGAGGGAGATGACCTGCCTGGCAGACCTGGACCACACAGCACACTTTGCACCCAGACTCCTGACACACGGGCCCAGCCTTAAAGTTTATTGGGGCTGCCAAGTTTGAGTGGCATTTGGTGCAATGGGCATAAGTTTTCGAATACTATTGTGTGCTTTATAACTGCGAGAAAGTTGTCCTTTCTTGATTAAGCCTGACCATCCCAAACCCATTGAACGTTGTCTGATGGCACAGGGGCTTCCTTCCAGCATACTTTGTGCAATTACTGAGTCTGGGGCCTGAGGGTGGCGCTTTTGGTTGATTGGTATTCACCTGTGGGTCGTTGATGGGCCCACCATTTCCATGATTCCAATGATCTCTTATGACTCGATGACGGTTTGCTCTGCACTGTGAGTAGAAAGGAGAGTCCTTGCTGGTGATGAGGAGCAGGACCTGCACTCCTACTGCTTCTCTGTGCTAAGTGGACTTGTGTTTCTGGTGCATGGCCTGCTTGCAAGTGTCAAGGTGAACGGGTATGCAATGCTTGACAAGGGTAGCTTGCATCGCGTGCGCTCAGCAATACGCAATGCATACTCAAGGCATGCTCTGCTGCAGGGTCTGGTGTGTTATCTCGGATGCTGCGTCTCACGAGTCCCACAGCTGAAGGGTCGCTTTTGCCATTTTGTCTGTGCCGATTGCAACGCTTCCCCCACTTTTCTGCCTCAATGTGTACAGGTAGTAAACCAGTGGGAGCTGATCATGCTGAACAACAAGGCTGCCTTCCCATTGGCTACGGTTGTCGTCAAGGTGAGCAAAGGGGACGGTTGGCATTGGTGCAGCATATGTGGTGCACTTGACCTCTGGTCATCCTCACTTCCCAGGTACCCCCTAGCTTGACAAGGAGCCACCATTAGCTCTCTTCTTACAAGGCTGAAGACGTATTGGTGCCGAGCATGGCCTTCCACTCTGTTCTAGATGTTACATCTACAGGAGGCAAACTGCTGCCCTCTGCTTCTTAAGTCCCTGAGCCCTGTCCTTTCGCTTTTCTGGGACAAAAGAGACTGAATGCACAAAAAGTGTGAGGGCCTTTTGACCCATTCCTTAGGAAAAAAGAGGAGGAGGAGATTGTTTACAAGCCCTAGAGCAATGTCTGCATCCGTGGGGGAGAGGGTGCACCTCAAGCACAGTTTGTCCTTAGAGTTGATGAGTATGTGCAGGATGACCTGCATGTCCCCCCCTCTTGGGTCTCCTGGGTTACCTGTGTACCTTTCGCCTCCTCTGGTAGAAACTTCCCGTTTGTTTTTGGCAGTGCATGACAATGTGCAGGCAAGCACACAAGTGTTCAGAGTAGGGTGTGCACAAAGCTTGGCAGCAAGGTGTGAAAAGGAAAGTGCTCTATAGCTGTACCTGGCTACAAGGGTAGCTTAGCTGAAAAGCAAAAAGGTGCCCTATCCACACCAAACCATCCTAGAAGAGGGATGTCACTGGGAACGTAAAAGCCTTGTGCCAAGTTCTGGAGTCCTTGGCAGAAAGTGAAGTGAACCTTTTTGGTTTGAGAAGAAAGTTCACTTTATTTTGTGGTACACAGATGATCCTGCCCACGCCATATCTACCGTATAAATTTGGAGGCTAAGCAGAGGAAAAGCAGGGAGATGGAGTTCACAAGCTCCACTTTGCTTTCAGGCCTGTAGCCTCATTGACTGACAACAGCCATGGTTTCTTTGGAGTATGAATACTGGCAGCCTGGTTGGATTCGATTGGCCAGCTGTACCCCTGCTTCTCCAAGGTCGTGCTGGAGGCAGAATGCGCTGTGAGTGCTGCTTCGGCGCCTGACCTCCACCACCTGTATCCCACAACCTCCAGCACACTCATCCACGCGTGCACCTTTTGCGTGCATTCACTGATGGGAGCAGGTGGCCACCCGCTTCCCCGACCTCCTGGACATGACCGTGGCTCTCATGCATCGCGAGTGCTGCTTCAGTGTGCCCCTGGCGTTTGTGGCTGCAGACCCTACCACAGGGGCCACGCTCACCCCTGGGCAGCAGCGGCGCCTTATGGGCTTCCGGGAGCAGACGCCGGATGCTAGCAAGCCGGGTGTGTTTGCTTGTGTGTGTGTGTGTGTGTATGGGCGACTGGGTGTGTTGGCACTGCCTCTCGGAGCCACCTTGCAATCACGCCGCCTTGCCGTTCAGTACCAGGCCATCACTGCAGGCGCTCAAACGTGCATACGAGGCCTCTGCCTCTCTCTTCCGTGCACCTTGTTTGCTGTTTGTCGTCACCCGCTGCTGCGCAGCCTGTGGCTGACTTCCCTTTGTTTTTGCCTGTGTGCACGCACAGACATCAAGGTGTTTGAGTCTGAGGATGCGTTCCTGCAGCGCGTGGAGGGCATCATGACGCTCTACGGCGCACTTGTACAGGTGGGAGCATGGACGCTCAGAAGAGCACCATTTGCGGGAATCCTTGGCGGAGGTTCTTCATGATTTCTGTAGTCCTTACACATCCAGGGGTGTGCTCTGCATTGAGCCTTTGAGGAGCGTCGGAACGACAAACAAGGCACATTGGCTTGGATGTTATGAGCTTGCTGGTGTGTGAGCTGTCCAGGAAGCGTGTGCAGCAACCTCCTGGTGCCCCCCTTGAGCAAGGTTACCAATGATCTGTATTCACTTGATCCATCGGAATCTACATGTCTTTTGCTTCTTGAGTCTGCCTTTACGTAGTGCATTCAGATAGTGCATCCAGGTCACTTTTACTGATTCAAATTCTTGTTGCCTTGATTACAAACGAGCATCTTGGATTAGCAGGGAGTACAGCCAAAGTTGAAAATCAAAAAGAGCAGTATCACAATTGAGCAGAGGAAGTATGGCACAGCAACCTCTGCTGTGTGTGATTGCAACTCCTTGTTTCTTGGGCTACTGTAACAATCACATTGCACCATGCAATTAAGTGTGCACATGCCATCCCTGAGCACAATGTAAGTACACCTTAAAGACAGGCCGTTTTCTTCTGAAGCCCCAGTCATGGGGCGTGAGCCTCTAGATCCTGCCTGTTTCCCGGTAGGGTTCATACCTGCCACCCAGGCCCAACCTGCTTTTCCTGCGCATTGAAACTTTGGCTAGCCTCCCAGACAAAACTGCTTGGTGCCCCTGCTGTTTCAGGAGGCTGTAGGAGGCAGTGGCTGGTGCTATAGGAATCTTTTGGAAATTTTTGCAGGCAGATCTTGGATTGAGCCAACCAGCCTACCATCTACCCTCAAACTCTGCATGCTTGCCAAGCGAAATATGTTACCGGGGCTGCCAAATTTTGGTGACCCAGAATGCAGCAGGCAAGGTTTGGGAGCAAAGATCCCACAGAATTTTGTTTCATACTTTCCCAGCCCGGCCAACTCAGGCCCCCAAAAAGCTCATATCGACATTAACTTCATCAGCATGCTTTGTGGATGCCCTTGCTGTGTCCGGGGTCTAGGGGTGCCCTGTTCCCGGGACTCTGCAGTCCACCTGCGGACCATTCCAGCTTGCCACTGAGCCAAAAGACATGCATAATTTTAATTGCAATGGGATGTTTTATTTGTGTTGAAGCAAGGGTGTGCTGTGCACCGCGAGTTGAGAGGTGAGAGCACATAAATTTGCTTATGCGATGAGGTGCAGGACCTGCAACCCTGCTATGATGTGTGGATAAGGGAGCCTCCAGTGCTTGGTTGCCGCTGATTGTCTAAGGGAAACAAGTAAGCAATAGATGGCAGGAGCAGCTTGCATGACGCGCGCAAGTTATGCATGCATGCATGATCGTAAAGGCTTCATGATAGAAGCCATGGTCTGCTGCAGGAATGTCCTGTTCTTGCCTCAGGCACTGCATATCACTGTATCACTTGCGTTTGGAGTTAAACTTGCTTCACCATTCTTCCAGCGTCGCTTGCGATGCTTCCCCCACTTGTCCCAGTTGCTCCAGCCACATGCAGAGCATTCTATATGCTGCACATGCGCCGGCAGGCGGGCACGCAAGCACGCGCGCGCGCGCGCGCACACACACACACACACACACACACACACACACACACACACACACACACACACACACACACACACACATGCACAGGTGGACGAGCCTCAGAACCCATTCGGCCTAGATGAAGGGTGGCGCTGGCTCGCGCGCTTCCTCAACACCTTGCCTGCATCACGGGCGTCTGCAAAGGCCCTCATAAGTTTCCTCCGCCCGGCGGGCTATTCCATGCATTTGCGGTGAGTCTTATTAATCTGTACAGGGCTAAAACTTGAGCTTGGATACAGGACAGAGAATTAGATTATGGCATGAAATGCTGCATTTTATTGTATATAAAGAGCGCCTCGGACACAGTTACTTAAAGGGTGAGGGCGCTTGGCCAACACTTCGTACTTTGCCAAGGTCCCTATCAGCTTCACTTGCCCAGCAGGATGCTCCTTGCACTTGCGATGCACTTTCAGGGTCATATCTTGATAACAGGTCCTAAAGGCCCTAGTGTAGATGCCTTGCTAGATTGGTGTATTTAAGCTGGTGATCCACAGTCCTTGTGATGGAGAATGCGCTTCATGTACTGAAGGCTCTGGTATCTGCAGCAATGCTTTCGCTATTAGCTGCATGAAAAATCGGGCTTTAAATACAAACATCTAGAACCTAGTTCAGTCAAAGCCTGTTGCGGTTTGCTTGTGCATGTTTGTGCCTCAATGCCATGCGCAAACAAACCTGCCATGTGCCATGTCAAATGTTATTTCACAAAAGGGGCAATAGTAGCTAGCTCCCAACCGCTCTCGGAGCAGAACCTTCTTCAGATCAAAGTTTATCCCATTGATGGAATGGTTGTCTTGTATTCTTTGATTTACATGATGGATGCAGTCTGTGTGTCCCTTTCCCCTTTTTTATCTCTGGCAAACACTCACTATGTTGTGAAAGCTGATATCCGATGGATTCATTGCATTTTTCATCATAACGTGCATAGCGTGCTTGCCTGCAAGCTAATGCATGACTCCATTTGAAAGTTGGGCTAGTTCAAGAATGCTAGGCTTTGATAACTGACGTCCCTGTACATCAGCCACACTTGGTTTGAAATTTGATCATAGAACTGGAAGCCAGCCAGGGCCCCCCTAGCACATGTAAAAATTCCTGTGCGCTTATTGTCCCTAGCTTCCCCTTTCCTGCAAGGGCAGTTGCTTCCTGGAGTATTGAGATTGTTCGCAAGTTGCAGCTTCAAAATTTGATGGCGCAGTGGGTAACTTGCTGCTCTTGACACGCTAAGGTTCCTCGATTCGAATCTTACTTTGGTCATTTGGTGACAATGCCAAGCTTTTTAAATGCTTTAAGTTAATGCAGCTGATAATGGCGTGCAAAGTCCTTTCCTTTCCATTGGTCAGCAACGTGTGCGTGGAAGGTCTGGCGGGCCAACTGTGCAGGCTTCCTTCAGGGGCTTCTTTGTATAAATCTCCATCATCCTGTGTTGAAATGAAAATTGTTGCCGCCATCAAGCTTTAAATGACCCTTTTCATTTTCCAATGTTGCAGCTTCCGTGGGCAGTTTATCAAGGCACTGAGGACCATGCACGATGACTTTCTTGCTGACCTGTCACGTGTGCAAGAGTCAGATGTGCAGGTATGTGTAGAAGAGAGTCAGCTAAATAAAAGATCGGCCAAGAAAAGTCTGAAGGCACATGAGCTGGGTGCTGGAGCATGCAGCTTGTAGTTTGAAGGAATTCTCCTTGTGAATATTGACCTCTCCATGCTTGTTTTCTTTGGGTAGCTGGAACCATTATGGATCCTTTTGTGGTTTGGTGTGTGACCCTCAGCCTTCTAGAAACCTTCAATACCTTCTCTGTTGCTCACGGACCACACAAAATGCCTACTTCCTGTTCACACCAGGAGGATGTCTTACAAGCTGTTCTCTTCCAGCTCACATACCTATTTGTCCTTTAAAAAAGTAACTGCATTATGTTGCTGTACTGCAGGCGGTCCGCACCCTGTGTGCACACTACCTCCAAAATGCACAGTTTAGGACACAGCCGGAGGGCCGGGCAATGCCCAAGGTTGATATGTCTTCCTACTCCCGCGCATGAGTGTGGAGAGGAATACCGGGCTGGATGCCTGCATAGTTGCGCTGTTGGAAGCCCATAGGAATTTTGGCTTTTTTTGTTTTGAACTCAAACCTCTACCTGCGACTATTCTCCGGATACTGATATCCTTTAGAGCTGTGTGCCTCAATAGCTTGCATGGTCAGCCTTGCCCAAGAGACTGTCATCTCATCTCCATTTTACATTTTACAACCTGATATGGCAGAGGGGGTGAACTGGCCTATATTGCTGAACATGCTCTTCGTTGCGTTCCTTTCTCAAATCAAGCCATGCTAATCATTATTATTCCATATAATGCAACGTCCACTGAAACATGATGAAAATCAGAGAACCCCAGATCATCCTCCCGGCATCAGAACACCCAAAATGGGCCACGGCCCCACCCTGGAACCAATTTCACTCCCAAAAAATGCGTATGTGACCTACATATACAATGTTAACATCCTGCATATTCGAAAATAGGAAGAAAAAAAGTCAGAACTGAACCTTTTTGGCAACACTTGTCCTGGATTTTTTCAAACAAAAGATTGCTGACGTTTGTGGTTTACATTGGTCACCTACAGCCCAAATCCCTAGCTGATCGGTTGCTGACACTCTGTATCTCGTCAACTACTGGGGCTTCAGGTTACAGGAAAAACAAGACCTCCAGTCGAAACGTTTGACTGCTAGCCTGTTCATAAAAAAGCAGTAATTCACGTAGAAGAGGAAAAAGCTTGTGATTACTTTGATCTAAGAAAGAAGAGATATGATAAGATTGTACATGGTGAATGCCAGGTACGTAGGGAGCCACGCTATTGGAAGAGTGAGATAAAGAGAGGAGAGGACCAACCACTGGGGCTTCTCCATCTTTTTTTGCAATGATATTAATTTGATACAAGGAACTCAAACGACTCAAAATTACCCAATGTGATGCAGAGGGTGGTCTAGAATGGACTCTGGTGAAAAGCAGGGTTCACGCCGCAGCTAAGTAGGCATGTTTACCACCAATGTCTGCTTTCAAACCCTAGTGATGCCGCATAAGGCTACCAGAGGAACCCAAGCTTAGGACAGCATATTGAGGAAAACCTGTGCAGGAAGCATGAAAAATGCAGGAAACTTCAGACCTCAGATAATCCTCTCTGGTAATATGGATAGGGTTTGAGTTCAGAATGTAGCCTCTCCGATTTTTTTTCCTGAGGCCGGCTTGCTGCTCGGGAAAATTGACCAACAGTAGTGCCAACCAGCGGGCTCACAACGCCCCCCAAATGGGAGGCACTGCTCCGTGGGAGGAGCACTGGCGCCGATGATGATGACTGCGCACTGCACGGCGCTGCCCTGTCAACAAGTCTTGTGATGATCTTGCATCACCAAGTTGGAATGGTGTCTGTCTGAGGGTGGGTCTCAAGTCAAAGTTGACGTGCGTGTGGATGGCACAGCTGTTAGTCAAGGGGTTTGCAGGGTTTACATATTGGCCTACAGCCCGAGACTCTGGCTGATCGGTTGCTGGAGACACATGCTCAACCAGGATAAAAAAAATGAATCCAAGTCTGTCAAAAGTGTGCAGTCTGACCGTGTGTGAAACAACAATTGAAAGGGCAGAGTCTGAACTTATGCAATACAATATAAGCTGTTAGCCAAGGGCCATGGGAGAATTGGAGGAGGCTTCTACACATTGCCTTCAAAGGGTTAATTTACATGGTTGTTTAGGCCAACCTCGTTGGCCTGGGAAAGCGGAAGAAAAACAACTGTGGGGGCAGTGAAAAACACACCCCAAAGACAGGAAGGAAAACCACGCACTACGTACCTAGTAGGCAGTGAGAACACTCCTTAAGAAAAGAAAAGAAGAAAAGAAAAACTACGTAGGCAGTGAAACACTCCCTACATAAACTGAGGAGAGGGAGACACATTGGCTCAAAGAACCGTGAGTCTCCCTCACCCATATCAATGTACGAAAGAGGAGACCTAGGGCTGAGGCACCATGCATTCCCTCCACCAAGTTGGCCGCTGCCTAAGTAGTTTTCATTCCTCGGTCTGGGGGCATTAAGATTACAAGGTTACAATGAGATTTGACCTTCAGCCAGGTAGTTTGGCTGCTTGGCCTGCTGGACTGTGCCAGCCACACCAAAAACACCCATAACGTCGGAAAAAAAGAATGGGAGGCAATAAATCTTTGTTTAATGTTCTTCGTGAAATTGTGAATCATGGATGCATCCGTAGCATTTCAGCAGCCTCTTAAAGAGGCGGCTATTTCATATGGATCATTGTGTGCACCTAAAAAAATTATATTGTTTTTGTGAAGACACAAGGCCTGAGCAACAGCAGGAGGCGGCAAAGAAAGAAAATAAAAGAAGAGTCCATGCCAGCCAAGAGGCTGCGTGCATCAAGGGAAGGGTACTTAACTAGCAAGCTAGCTAGGGCCCCACCAAAGAGGCTCACAGGCCCAGACTACACTAAGCTAGGAGCCGACGGGAAACAGCTATTGAGGGTCTGGCGGGTTAGTCGTGACAGAGCTAATGGGGATCCAGAAAGTTGTAGGACATGCTTTAGAACGCTTGGGCTCTCCCTCTCCTGCTCTCCACTGCCACATGCCCAGCAGGCGCCCACCAGAGACCCCCAGAAAATGAAGGGCATGTCTGGTGATAAAATATTTTTTTTTATCTTAGGATGGGATGGCAATTCAAGTTGGGAACTAACGACTTAGTATTTTTGTCTGAATAGGCCAAAGTTGACCAGAAGTTGAATAACGCGTTCATCGCAAGTTGTGCCTACCACACCGATTCGGATCATATGCAAGGTCACCTTGTTCTTCTTGTTTGGGTTTTTCAAGCTGCAGGTTTGGAGCCTGGTTGTAGTGCTGGCGTGCTGAGCAGTTGCAGCTTTCAAAGTGGGGAAGGGATCAGTATTAAAGTAGGATTAATTTGGATATCCCTGTCTTGAGGAGGGATCTTAGAAGGATCATGGCCGGAAGGTCGGCCTGGGATTGAGCACACAAGGACAGCATCAGGGCAGCTTTGTTGCCCGGAAGAGGAGCCAGTGCCAATTAGGAAAAGTTAGTCAGCCTGACTAACCCCTGAGGGAGGATTTTCAAATCCTTTACAAGGTATTCTATAGGGCCAAGCTTGTTGGTCTGCATGAAGCCATAAAACCTGCTATTACCAACTTTGCATCTGAGCTGCAATGAAGGCTCCTTGCTCGCAAGACCATGCTTGAAAACAAGTACGCTAGGGAAATATTAAAGACTCCTTTTTGCGGGCCCTTCCAACCCATATCCATACTGCCCTTCAAAAATGGGCCCCGGTAACTCAAAAGGAAATGGCCTCCCGACTGGACCACAACCCACAATACCAGGGGGGGCCAACTGGTCTAAAAACAGGTGTTTCTTGCATGCTCCCAGCATAGGTGTGCCATAATTGTCACCTTTCATGTTTGGGCCACTCTGGTAGCTTTCTGTAGTACTAGAGTTTAAGTGGTGCCAGTTATGGCACACATGCCTTATTGGCCGTGGCGTGAACCCCGATTTTCAACGCCAAAACTCCACACCTGACCACTCCCTACACCAAATCAGTTATTTTTTGGTGAGATGGGGTCCTTGTATCAAAAGAATATCATTGCAAAGAAATGGGGTCAAAAGACACAGTGGTTGGTGAGGCCCAGAATTCCAGCCATTTCCCTGTCACCTTAAATTGTGGCTATTGCCACGCCAAAATGTTGCTTGAAGAATGATTATCAAAGCTCTTAGCAAAAAGCCCTTGGGGAGCAGGCTTGGTTAATATGGACATAGGGAGTAATGAACTCCAAATCCCTGCACATGCATCTAACAGAATCATACCCCCATACCTCTTTCCTCATAATTTTCCACAGAGATCTAGACTCACGTAGTCGTCCAGATGCTATTCTGGTTACCCCTTATCAAGCCAAACCCACTCCATATTCTCCTTCTTCTTCCTCTTCACACAACGCGTTACGCAGACACCCGACACTGAGGATCAGTGGTGCTAATCGCACAAAGCAGCCCCATCAACTTAATGTAAACCAGCGACACGTGCACTTGATTGAAATCAAGTACTGCAAAGACACGAGGCCTGGACACCAGTCGGAGGTGGCTCAGCGGCAGCACTCAGACCTCTGTAAACTTACTAGCGCTAAAGTAGTGACTCTTCACACCATCCTTCTGGGTGTTGGTGGGACCTGCTACAGAGAACATACCCTGAATCAGCTAAAACAACTGGGACTTGACCAACAACATGCCTTGAAACTTGCTCGTAGTCTGCATGCCCACTCGGTTCAGTATGCCCACAAACTTGTTACAACTAGGCGTGCTATTGAGAACAGTAACACTTCTCACAACCAGATTCTGGAGTCGGATGCTTCCAGTAACCCTCCAGACCCCCATCAACACTCTTGTTTCTAAGCTTTGTGGTGGAGGTGACTCACGGCTCTTCGGAGCCAATGTATCTCCTTTTCCTTAATTGATGTAGGGGGAGTTTTCTCTGCCTAGGTAGTTTTTTTCTTTTTCTTTTCTTTTCTTGCTGAATCATGGTTAATGAGTCAGTTGGTTAGCCTGTTACCTTTGTTCTTAAAGTGGCTTCCCTTGGAGAACTTACAGCAAGAAGGGTGGCAAAAAGGTCAAATTTTGACATTTTTCTTTCCTATTTTTTTATATGGAGGATGTTATATATATATATATATATGTAGGCCACAAACACAAAAAAAATTGAAAGTGGAATGGTCTTGAGGTGGAGCTGTGGGCCATTTTGGGATGATCTGAGGAGAGTGATCTGGAATCCACCGGTTCGTTTTCATTTTTTGTGAATGTAATACTTATATGAATAGTGGTTGACATGGTTAGATTTGAGAAAGAAATGCGAGAAAAAGCATGTTCAGGCTGGACAGTTCAGCAAAACAGGCCAGTTGGCCCCCTCTGCCACAATACCAAGACTACTGGAGCACTGACCCCCGAGACACTCTGTTTGGTGCCCATCATAACTTCCTCTCATACAGCTGGAGATTTTCAGGTTTCTCTGTCTGCCATCCCATTTGCACCAAGGAAGCTATGACTCAGGCCTTACGACATGCTATCTATCAGCCATTCTCAACACAGAGATTTTTTTCTTTTTTCTTTCTTTTTCAACTCAGAGGCCACTGCTACTTTCATGTTACTCCCTGTATGGGGACCACATGATAAGTAACCCCTATTCCAAACTCACCACTGCCTATCCACATCTCTGTTGTGAACTAGGAACCATTGCTCGTACCAACCTCTGCTGCAATGATCCACAATCCTCCCTCAATCAGGAAATACCCCTTTCTCAGCACTCCTGGGACCTACAAATTTTTGCAGTCTGGAACACAGGTGCAAGGTTCCACCTAAGCAATCACAACCCAGATTGGCTACGGGGCTTGGCTGCAGCTGTATCTGAAGCCAAATGGAAGCTGCGCAGTGTTGGCAACCATCCTACTCTTGAAAGAAAAGAAAAGTCTACGCAGGCCACAGGCCGCGTGCATTAAGGAAAGGTCCCTTAACTAGCAAGCTAGCAAGGGCCCCACCAGAGGTCCCTCAGAACTACACTAGCTACAACTAGCCTAGGAGAGGGAAAGAGACTGAACTAATGAGGATCGGGCGGGTTGTCGGCCATGCCCCAAGACGCCCGGACTCTCCTTCTCCTTGTATCCACCTCCGCGCACCCAGCGCCCCCCCTCCCCCTCCCCCCCAGAAGCCCTCAGTATGCAAAGAGCATGGTATTAATGATGTAATATCTACCTTCATTAGCAACTCACAAACCAATATTTGTTTCTACAAAGTAAAAATCTCATGCTGACATTGCTGGTAACGAATGTGCAGATGCTAATGCAAAATTTCAAGCAAGCCAAGCGAATGATAACGTGGCTGATACCGGGATCCCTAGCACAGGCCCCGGCAGAAGAAAAAAAAGAAAAACTACGTAGGCAAAGGAAACTCCCCCTACATCAATAAAGGAAAAGGAGACACATTGGCTCAGAAGAGCTGTGAGCCTCCTCCACCAGCAGAAATCCTTTTTCTCATTCATTTTGGTTAGCCAAGGAGGAAAAAAAGAACACAATGCTGGCATATATACAGCTCTTCCACCCAATCCTAAAATCACCTACCTCCCCAATCTTCAGAATGCTCTCAATTCTCACATGCATACAAACACACAGACTTGGATTTGCCAACTCCAAAAGAGGCTACTACTCATATTATCAGAGTTTGTTACCACATGTTGATACGAAAATCAGCAATGCCTTTAGGAACATGCCCTGTATATCCACACCCATGAAGCGCACCATCTTACAATATTGCACTGGCACCCTCTATAACCAAAAACATGTGATTCGTTTTAAAAGGTCTACTGGCCCACTATGCCCTCTCCCAGGCTGTCGTCAATTAGACAGCGCACTCCACATGCTTTCAGGCTGCCAAAGTCATATTATCTCCAGCATGAAGACTGAACGCCACAATGTTGCTGGAAGAATGATCACCAAAGCTCTTAGCAAAAGCCCTTGGGGAGTAGGTTTGGTTAACATGGACATTGGAGTGATGATAGGTTGGCCCAGCACAACCTTCAAATCCCTGCACATGCATCAAACAGAATTATACCCCCTTACCTCTTTCCAAGAAATTTTTCTAAGAGATCTAGACTCACCTCCAGCCGTACGGACGCGTCCTGATGCTATACTGATCACTCCCTATAAAGCCAAACCCACTCCTTCTCCTTCTACCTCCTGCTCACACCATCATACGTTACGCAGCAGACACAACCCCACACTGAGGACCACAACAGTCAACCGCGTGAGGCAACCCCACCAACTGAGTGTGAACCAGCGGCATGTGCACTTGCTTGAAATCAATTACTGTGAAGACACGAGGCCTGGACAGCAGTTGGAGGCGGCACAGTGGCAGCATGCAGACCTCTGCAAACTCATTAAAGCAAAAGTTGTGACTCTCAACGCCATCCTTTTGGGTGTTGGTGGGACCTGCTACACTGAGCACACCCTTAACCAGTTTAAACAACTGGGACTTGACCACCAATGCGCCAATAAACTTGCTCGCAAACTTCATGCCCATTCTGTCATGTATGCCAACAAGCTTGTTTCCACTAGGCGTGCTATTGAAAACAAGAATACTTCTCGCAGCCAGGTTATGGAGCTGGGTGCTTCCAATAACCCTCCAGATCCCCATTAGAATCTTCTTTTGTAGCTCCGTGGTGGAGGGGATTCAACGCTCTTCTGAGCCAATGTGTCCCCTTTTCCTTAATTGATCTAGGGAGAGTTTCCTCTGGTTACATCTTTTCTTTTCTTTTTTTTTCTTTTCTTTTCTCTCCTTTTCTTTTCTTTTCTTTTCTTTTCTTTTCTTTTCTTTTCTTAATGATAGTGGTTAGTCTCTGCATGACAGCTCAGTTTGAAAGCTAGGGATTTTGCTAGGTGTTTGCATAGGCTCAAATTGACAAGAGGTTTAATTGTGTCCTCATTGTAAATAGTGCCAGCCACACCAATCAGGATGATGTATAGAGTCACTTTGTTGTTCCTGTTTGGATTCCTTGAGTTACGGGTTTTAAGTCTGGCTATAGTGTGAGCATGTTGAGTTGCTGCAGTATCGAAAGTAATGTAGGGGTTGGTGTCAGGGCAGAATTTTTATTCAACAAGGTGAATGTCTCTGTCTTGAGGAGGTATCTTAGAAGGATCAAGGTGAGCTTGTCTGCCTGGGATAGATCTCACAAAGATAACATCAGGGCGGCTCTGGTGCCGAGCAGAGGAGCCAGTACCATTTGGGAAAACCCAGTCTGGAATAGCTCGTGAGATACTTTCAGGGACTTGTATGCTCTGATCCAGGAGTTTCTCATTACGGCAGGCATTCATACCAACAAGGGATGAGCCAAACCTGCCTTTGCTAAGGATTTTAATACAGAAGCTAAGGCCAACATGGTGTCTGCTGGTGTGCGTTCCACTCAACCACTCAAAGTTGGATTTGGACATCTGAGGACAACATGATTAATGCTGTCCATATCATCGCACAGCGGGTATCTCCCATCGGTGGAAGACCTATTGAATCTAATGGCATGCTTTTTGTGTGTAGACTGTCCCTGTGCGGTATTTGAAAAGAAAAGAAGAGAAAAACTACGTAGGCAGAGGAAACTCTCCCTGCATCAATAAAGGGAAAGAACTTCTTTTCTTGAAGACACATTGGCTCCGAAGATCTGTGAGTCCCCTCCACCACAAAGTTTAAGAACAAGAAGTTCTAATGGGGATCTGGAGGGTTTCTGGAAGCACCTGTCCCCAGAACCTGGCTGTAGTAAGGATTATTGCTTTCAGTCCCTGCTGTCAGCTGCAGCAGCATTCCCAGCCCCTCCACCAACACAAACAGCAGCGGCAGAACCAGCAGCACATGCACCACCAACATCATCAGTACCATCAAGCGCAGGCGCGGTTCAAGTCACTCCAACAAAACGGAAAGCGAGAGCTCAAACCCCTTTTCCAGCATGCCAGTCATAACAGTAGCTCCAGCAATGGTAACTCTGGGTTGCAAACGCCTCACATTCAAGCACTAACGTCGTCCTTCCCCAGCAGCAGGGGCAGCAGCACCAGGGCAGAACACGAGAGGAGCCGTGAGAGGACAAGCAGCAAGCGCAGACCAAGACAGCAGAGCTCCAGCGTGCACGATAGCGCAGACAATTTAAGCGATATGGGGCCCTCCCAGAAGGTATGGGACTTCTGGGGGATATGTCGGACCTCCAAGTTATGGGAATGGGCCTCCAGTTTTCTAATGTCCACTTGGGAGTTTTCTAGGGGGATCCTGTAGCTGATGTCATCCAGGCCAGCTAGTGTGCCTATGAAGGAGGAAACATGTGTCTTCCTTCTTCTGAATGCCAAACACTGCTTAATTTCCTAGTGAACATGGAGCATTGCATGGGCATATTTGAAATGAATGCTTGCGAACCGTTCGCAGCAGGATATTGCTGAGTATTTGTCTGATCCAATCCTCTGAACATCTTGTGGGGACATGGAACTATATTTTTCTGGGATCTGTCATTTTCTGCAATCCTGATGGATGTGATCTAATCTTATCTGCAAACCTGATGGAGTGCAAGTGGATACAGTTGCATGCTTGTTCCATGGAGAGTGACAGTATGTGTGATTCTTCATAGGAATTGCCACTTCTGAACTCCACATGCTCTCTGGCTGCCAAAATCATATCATCTCCTGCATGAAAACTGAACGCCACAATATTGCAGGAAGGATGATAACCAAAGCTCTTAGCAAAAGCCCTTGGGGGGCAGGCTTGGTTAACACGGACATAGGAAAAGATGATAGGTTGGCGCAGCACAACCTCCAAATTCCTGCACATGCATCCAATAGAATTGTCCCCCCTTACCTCTTTCCACGTAATTTTCCCAAGAGATCTAGACTCAAATCTAGCCGTCCAGATGCTATACTGATTACTCCTTACCAAGCCAAACCCACTTCTTCTTCTCCTTCTTCCTCCTGTTCACACTATGCGTTACGCAGCAGACACCCAACACAGAGGATCAATGGCTCTAACCGCGTGCGACAACCCCACAAATTAAATGTCAACCAGCGCCATGTACACTTAATTGAAATCAAGTACTGTGAAGATACAAGGCCCGGACAACAGTTGGAGGCGGCACAGCGGCAGCACGCAGACCTCTGCAGACTTATTTCTGCTAAAGCTGTTACCCTGCACACCATCCTTCTGGGTGTTGGTGGGACCTGCTATAGGGAGCATACCCTGAACCAGTTGAAACAACTGGGACTTGACCAACAACGTGCCTTGAAACTTGCTCGCAGCCTGCATGCCCATTCTGTTAAATATGCTCATAAACTGGTCACCA
Source organism: Dunaliella primolecta (assembly GCA_914767535.2). Lineage (NCBI taxonomy): Eukaryota > Viridiplantae > Chlorophyta > Chlorophyceae > Chlamydomonadales > Dunaliellaceae > Dunaliella > Dunaliella primolecta. Next base: position 7,553,948 of record OU611763.1, on the reverse strand, counting down.
CTAGGCGTGCAATTGAGAACAAAAGCAATTCTCACAGCCAGGTTCTGGAGCCAAGTGCTTCCAGTAACCCTCCTGACCCCCATTAACCCTTTTTGTTTTAAAACTTTGTGGTGGAGGGGACTCACGGCTCTCTGGAGCCAATGTGTCTCCTTTTCCTTAATTGATGTAGGGAGAGTTTCTCTGCCTACGTAGTTTTTCTTTTCTTTTCTTTCTTTCTGAACTCAGCATTAGGATTTGTCTCCTTCTCCAATTGACAAGTGGTGGTTAGATACAGGCACCTTTTGCTTCGGCTAAGCTGCCCTTGTAGGCAGGTACAGCTGTGTAACCCTGTCCTATCCTTATCTGATCCAACAACATTGAAGCATTTGAGCACGACTTACCTCGTGCTATACCATCGAAACATGAAACATTACAATGCATCTTTGACAGTGGATGCTGACAATTGAAGTACGAAGCATATCATGGACATGTCTGTAATGGCCTCTTGGACCATTTTTCGAGCGGTGCTGTTCTAATTATCTGCACATCACGTGGCATCAAGATTGTTTTCTAATATCTGACACTGCAACCTGGTGGACCTCGTGCTTAACTTCACATGCTCATTTCATGCAGGGTGACTGTGCGCGTGTTTCTTCCAGCAGATAACACTTTAAACACTTGTAGAAACTTGTCTTGTTTATTTACTGTTAATCTTGTGAAAGCTGGTTGAGATTGTTTCACCAGCAGCCGATCAGCTAGAGATTCGGGCTGTAGGTTACCAATGTAAACCCATGTTATCACTTCTGAGCTCAGCTCAAAACTTTGTTTCCATACTCAGTTGGCATTCATGCACAAGTTTAGTTTGGTTACAGGCACCTTTTGGCTTTAACTAAGCTGCCCTTGTAGGCAGGTACAGCTTCGTAACTCCACCCTATCCTATTCCATTGAAAACCAGACCACAACAAACATGATGTTATCTTTTCCTTCCAGTCCAAATTTTGTAAGTTGAGCTGTTTTGGCCAGATCTGGTCACAGGCCCAAGTGCTTCCGCTCCGCTGCCCTTGCAGTCGGATATAGCAATACATCCTTGCCTTACCTTGCCTTTACAGCCAGTGTCCTGTTAAGAGCGTGTGTTACATGAGGCAGAGGACGATTAAAACTACTTTTTTGTGGTTGCAAGGAGAATTTCCCCTGCCTATGCAGTGTTCCTCTTCTTTTCTTCCTTTTCCATGGAAGTGAGAACTCGCCTTATATGGTGGGACTAACTAAGCGTCAGTGCTCTCTTATGGGTTTTCCTTCAATGCATGCTGGTTGGTCCAGCAAACTTTTCCACAAGGAAAACCTACCCTGTGTGCATGACTTGTCTCGTTCTTTTGAACAGGTCTCCAGTAAATGACCTGTCAAGGTCACCAAGGCCCCTGCAGCCACGCCAACTTACAGCTCAAGCAAACAAATAAAGGCCATGCGCTTTTCATCAGACTATTAAGCCAGTCGCAGAACAATTAGGAAGTGAACAATGGGAAGAAATCAAAAAAGTTCAGTACAGCTTGAACGTTAACACACAAAATCAACAGAAAATGCATTGAGACAGAGCTCAAGAAATGAAATAGGTGGGACAAACGGAAAAGGATCGACAGGTAGACGCAAACAAGTGTGCCGTAACTGTGAAGGACATGGTCAGGTTGCAGGCTCACACAAGCACACAGGAAAGTGCCATCTGCTGACCCAGGTTCTCTTGCCAGGCTCGTTCCGTGTTGCCGCGTATCTAACCTCCAACCTTTGCCTGTGCACCGCTCACTCTCGTCTTACTGTTGACTCACTCACTCGACACTTCCTGATGAATTTTTTTCATTGATTAACAGCATGCCCACTGAGCAGTGTACCATATAGCAGTCCTTACCAGTGTCTAAGATGAATTCTGTAATAGGGGAAGCCATTCCTGCCTGGTACTAAAAAATGCACGCAAGTGCACCTTATTCCCTGCTCAGCACCAGCGCCTGCCACCCACGACAAAAGGGGTAGGCATTCTGCTACTGCTATTTATATACACCAGCGTACAAGCATGGACCTCTCAGCATACACATGCACATCAGGAACAGCCACACACACTCCTTCCCCGCCCCTTGTTTCCCCTAGGTTGGTCTCAGGCTCCTGATTCTTGCTCATCAAGAGTAAAGAATGGTGGGCCCCAAAGGATCCCTATCCCAACTGACTGCAACTGCACCTCCAAACATCAAGGCCACAACAGCTTCTGACACTAGCCGCGGGCAGCTGCATGAGACACTGGACCCTTCCCCCCTACCAAGGGCACAAGGCCATCATGGGGCTGGCTTCGCATGTGACGCATGGGTCAGGCGTCGTATGCTTCTCACAACCCTAGACCCACACCAGCCCTGGCTCGTGCCGTCGCCACTGCTGCTGCATTTGAGCCCACGTGCTTTCCCAAGCAATTGGTGCTGCCTGGCATTTGTGAAATCATGCAGCTCCCTGCGCCATCATGCGGCTTCATCATGTGGCTTCCTGCTTCAGCATGCCCTGCTGCCCCTGCGCCTGTACTGCTTGGGCCTGCGCTTGTTGAGTCTGCTGCGCTTGCACGGCATGCTGTACCACCTGCGTCATCAGCGCTTGCTGCTGCTGCTGCTGCTGCTGTTGCTGCTGCTGTTGGGGCTGTGCAACCTGCTGCTGCACCTGCTGCTGCATTGCCAGGAGCAAGGCTGCCACGCCCTCCTCGCCCCCCAACCCATTGCATATCCCTGCACCCAGGCTGCCATTACTACCGGCAGCAGCACCCCCTGCTCCCGCTGCTGCAGGAGCTGTGGTCAGATTCAACGCGGGCGGCTCAGGCAGGGCACTGTTCTGCATGGCAGGCTGGGCCTCGCCGCTGGTATGAAGGTTGGCGGTAGTGTTGACGGCGTTAGCAGTGGTGGTGGTGTCTGTGGCCGCCCCTTCGGCAGAGACTGCATCCTCCTGCATGCAGGGTTTCCAGTCCCAGTGCAATTAAGTTTAAATGCGTGCTTCAGCAAAGCCTGCATAAAACACCTGCGCGCCCTGGCGGGTGTTGAGAAAGGGTGGTCAACAAGCACTGCTGGAGTGTGCACACACCAATGTCCTGTGCGAGCATTGAGGGGTGCGCAGCTGCAGGTGCACAGACACCCACCTGAGCGGCAAGCACGCGGGACGGAGGACACATAGTCATCTCCAGGCCCACACACAGGCACACGGACGGCGACAGCACATCATGCTTCTAGGAGACCATGCTCAAGCATACCTGTTGTGCGATTCACACCAGTGCCCACAAGCCCCCCCGGCCCCCCCCCCCCCCGACACGCACCTGTTTTGGCACAATGCTGCCTGCGGGCTGCTTCACAAACTGTCCACGCACGCGGTGCCGCGCTTCTGCCAGCCGCTTCCGGCTCTCGTAGCGCACCTGCGCAGCAGTGCCATGCACGACGCTGAAGCTGTTCACTTTTCCTTCACTGCTATGTGCATGCAGAGTGCTGAGGCTGTCAGCTTCTTCTTCTTCACTGCTGTGAGCAAGCATGTAAGGAGCATGCGAGTTTTGAGGAACAGCGAGCCCACAGGCATGGGGAGGAGGGAGCCTGGGCTGGGGGTGTTGGTGGCCTGAATGGGCATGTGAGGCCCAAAAGAGGCCTCTTGGATGCAACAGGCAGGAAGTGCACCATCTTTTAAGAATCCATAATGTATGCATTATGGTCACCCATCTCATGGCCATACAGGGGTAAGGGTGGGTGAAGAGGGTCAGCCAATTCACTAAGGAGGCTCAAAAGAGACTCAAACAAACTCCAACTAGCACCTTTCACTGACTTGGCAACTCTGCCAGACCCTTTTTACCCGTCCATAACAGGTGCACCTGTTTAGGCAGCATGGAGTTCTGATTGCCTAAACCAAGTGTGAGGTCCAGCACAAAAAAGGGGTGTCGTAGTGAACGCAGTCACTTTATACAGCCAGGCAGGAGGCAGAATGGTGAAGGGGCGCAGTTCAGCCGCCATCTCTGCCCTGCCATCTTACCCTTCAGCTTTTTCACTCACCTTACGTGTGAAGGTACGGTTGTTGCGCTTGAACAGATACTTGGCCAACGCAGCTTGCCGGTGTGCACTCATGACCGCACCGCTGTTGTGGTGATGGTGGTGGTGGTGGTGGTGCGAGTGTGTGATATTTGAAGGAGGACCGGCAGAAGGTGAGCGAGAGCCGGAGGGGGTGTTTGAATGCGCGCGCGCACGAGCTTGGGCATGGAGGTGAGCGTGTGCATTTGCATAAAGCTGTGGGCTGCAGGCTGAGGCCGCCTGCGGACATGAGTAAGCGAGTGAGTGTGTGTGTGTGTGTGTGTGTGAGTGCTAAGCAGTCCAAGAAATTTATCTGCAGAGAGAGTGTTTCAGGAATTTCTTCCTACTGTGCATGCTCCTTCACGATCCAAGATAAAGCTTTGGGCACGCATTCATACACCACCAACAGCACACATTGCACTGACTGTGTCACACACCAAAGCTAAAAATCCTGCCAAACAGGGCGCAAGAAAAGCACAGGGCCATGACATGGGCTGCTGCAGCATGCTAGGGAGAACATTCAACAACACCTCACACAACAAAGTAATACTGGGCAAGGGTGCACGAAAAAGGTGTGGACTTCATAGAAAGTCCATTAATGGAACCATCAGGTACATGGGGGGAGAGGGTGCCCTTTCATGCTTGAAGCAGCAATGTGCGTGCACGCATATGCGCGCATGTGTGTGTGTGTGTGTGTGTGTGTGTGTGTGTGTGTGTGAATGTGTGTGTGTGTGTGTGTGTGTGTGTGAGCATGTGTGTGTGAGCATGTGTGTGTGTGTGTGTGTGTGTGAGTGTGTGTGTGTGTGTGTGTGCGCGTGTGTGTGTGGCGTGCGGTGTCATGCATTCAACGTGAGACTGCCCATAGCAAAGGAGGGCTGAGCTGCGCATGGCGATCCAGTACCCACCTGTGTATTTTGCAGCGGGTAGGGCGGCGGCAGCAGGGTCTGCATGCTGCTACTGCTGCTGCTTGCATGCAGCCCAGGGAAGCAGCCAGCAAAGTGTGGGGGCGTGAGCGTGGTGGTGCCAGCGGGGCCATGCCTGCCCCCCATCAAACCCTGCATATCGTGATGTGGGAGGCCGCTGCTGCCGCTGTTGTTGTCGTTGTTGGCAGTGGCAGTGGTAAGGGGGGCGCTGTTGTCTTGACTCCTCCTTCCGGAGGCTGCGGCTTTCAGGCTGTGGCTGTGCTGGATGGCGAGAGCGCCAGGGGGTGCGGAGGCAATGGACCCCGAGGGTGCAGCACACACACCCTGTGTCTGCGTAGGACCTGCACCAGCAGCTGCTGCTGCTGCTCCTCCAGGGTGGTGGTGATGGTGGTGGAAGGTCTGCTGCGGGGTGCTGCCACTGCTGCCGAAACCATGCGCATGAGGCAAGGGGGTGTGGTGGTGATGGTGGTGGTGATGGTGCTGCTGGTGCTGCTGCGGTTGGTGCTGCGTTTGATGGGAGCTGTGGGAGAGCTGCGGGTGGGATCCATGCTGCTGCTGTTGCTGGTGCTGCTGCTCGCGCTGCTGCTGCGCTGCCGCTGCCTGTGCCTGACACTGCTCCAGGTATAACCGGTGCTGCTTCTGCACCGCAGCTTGCGCTGCTGCTGCCTGCTGCAGCGCGGCCTGCAGCTGCTGGTGGTACTGCTGCAGTGCCTCTGGGTCCATGGACCCGCAGGGGAATTGGCCGATGCTGAAAGCCAGCGCGCACATGAACTGCACCATGGAGTACGGCATGGAGCTGAGCAGCAGGTGCAGCGGCTGCGCCAGCTGCTTCGCCTGTGGGCTGGGTTCTTTTGCAGGGGTGCAGGCAGGCACACCGCTTCCTACACCACCCACCCCTCCTGCTGTTGCTGCTGCTGCCATCGCACCCCCACCAGGTAGGTGGGCCTTGGGGGGCGGAGTGCTGGGCCCTGCGCTGGCTGCTGCCGCTGCGGCTGTACCATCTCCAGCAGCAGCAGCGGAGGGTTTGCTGCCTTGCTGCTGCTGCTGCTGCTGGAGGGCGCGCTGCTGCTGTGCCTGCTGCCGTGTGCCTGGCCTGCCCACAACTGTGGGTGTCTTACGCCGGCCCAACGACGCGGCACCTACAGCAGCACCGCCACCCGCGCTCGCAGCGGGAGATGGCCGCGGCGGTAGAGGCCTGGAGGTCAAGCCCCTGCCACTCCCGGCGCCACCAGCTGCAGGTGCTGTTGCTGTGCTATGGCTGGCCTTGCTGCCCCGGCCCAGTGGGACACTGCCCCCTCTGCCTGCCACAAGGTCCTCAACATCAGGGGTCCCTGCCACAGTAGCGGCGCGTGTTGTCGGGGGTGCAGGTGGGGGGAGGTCTGCAGCAGCAGCAGCAGCAGCAGAGGGAACGGAAGCTGGTGTTGCGTCCACACCAGCAGCACTCCTGGGGACAGCAGCACCATCCCCACCCTCATCCTCGCCCCCCTCCAGCCCACTCATGTTGTCGCTGCTGCCGCCCTCCTCTGCACGCTCGCTGCTGTCTTCGCTGCTGCTCCCCAGTTGCTTGTGGCGGTGGCGGATGCCGCCCCAGCGCTTGCCCTCCTCCTCCTCCTGCCGCTGAAGGCTCAGCGCCACAGCCTGCGCAGGAGGCAGGCAAGCAAGCAGATGTGTGTTTGAACGTGTGTGTATATTTGTGTTGTCTAAGGAGTAGTACCAAGGGACCCACATCCTCATTTAGCCCTTTCACAGGTAGAGATGTACGGAAGCTACAGTGGAAGAGAACAAAGCAAAATTCAATTTTGGTGGCATGTCATGTTCTAGACATATCCAGCTCCAAATTGGTTTGTAGTCAGTAGGAGTGTGCTAGAACTGGTCGAACAGCAGAACTCTTGCCACTGTCCGGGCGTCTCACCCACGTGTGTCAAATGAGGCATGCGTAATACGTCGGCTTCTCTGCCAAGGCACACCTAGCCTGGAATTCTGCACTGCCAGGCCTACGGATTTCTGCACGACCAGGCCTGCGGCCAGAAGGCATGCAGCTTAGGGTGCAGACAGCGAGCATGCCCTGGAGGGCTCACAGCTCCACACGCAGGCACCATACTGACTCGTACCTGCAACAAAGCAGGCAGCTGTCCTTGTTGCCGTTGCCAAGTGTTGCCACCCCTACTGCAGCTGCCACGAGGGGGGCTAGCATCTCTGCACACCAACAACAGGAGAGTTTGTCGCCTGTTAGTATCAGCATTATGAACCATGAGCGCTCAACCACGTGTGCTTCTGTGAAAGCTGCCGCCTCACTTGGACTTGAACAGGATTTATGTATCAGCCCAGGACATACATCAGCATGCAAGCAAATTAATCCAGAGAGAAGACAGCCTTCAATATCACAGCTGGCCGGAAAGCTGTAAGGTGTGCACGCTTCAAAGGAACAGAAGTAGGGAATACATAGTTGACCTATATATACACACCCACACCCACAACCACACACGCCGACCCACACCCACCTGCTGCTCCCGCTGCGGCACGGCCGCGCAGCGGGCGACGCCACATCCATGGCAGATGCACCCCCCCCGCCCTTGCTGCTGCCGCTCATGTTGCGCGTGTGCATACCAGGAGCGATAGGTGATCCAACATCCATGGCAGACCCGCATCCGCCACCCCTGCTGCCTGCGTTGGCCTGACTCCGAGTGCGTGCCCCGCTGTTGATGGGCGACCCCATTTCCATGGCAGATGCCCTGGGTGTGGAGGGGCGTACACCGATTTAAGGCGAGTAAACAACAGTATCAACTCGACCAGGTGACAAAAAGCACAGCATCAGCTGACTCATGATGCTGAAGGTCATGAGAGCTGAGCCTGTGTTCAACAGTCTCTGCGACAAGCACCGGCCATCCTGCAGCCTGGCTCGCCCCCATCAGCACGTTAGTACAGTGGCACTGCTTCCCTGAATGGCCCTCACACATACCAGCTGCAAAATGTCACACTGCCTGGCGCGGCTCGGCACACAACGCCTCCTGGTGCCTGAGGCCTCCATTTCTAGACAGGCCTCCTATTTCCACTATTCCACATCATAGGCACAGAGCTTAATCTCACCTTCCCCTACTGACAGCTGTGGGCGTTAGGACCCCAGGTGTCCTTTCTTTGGCCGCAGCTGCTCGAGTAGTAGGGCCTGTCGACCCAAGAGTGTGCTTGCCTGCAGCACAGGCGACGTAGGCAATGTGGTACGCGCGCGCGCATGTGTGTGTGTGTGTGTGTGTGTGCACGCGCTTGTGATCTGTTTTTCAGCATGACCCGGGAAGAAGGTATGTAGATGAAGCCGAACGATGTAAGCATGCCTGATCTGTGCGAAGCAGCCCTTGCACCCGTTAAGCAAGCAAACAGCAACCGGGTGTTGGGTGTTTTTTTTTGGGGGGGTTCCTCTCAAAGCGCACCATGGCCTACGCCATTTTACACACAGAGGCCAGGCCTTGCAGGGCTGCAGCAGCCTCCACATCGTTTCGGGCATCCGCCCACAAAATACTATGTTAGGTACGCGCGCACGCATACAAACATACTTACTTTCCCTGCTGAGTCCAGGTCTTGCAGGGCTGCATCTGCTAGCCATCTTCTTGGGCACCTGACACATATATACATAAATGCATACATACGTACATACAAGGACACACACACACACATACCAGCAGAGCCCAGGCCTTGCAGTGCTGCAGCTGCTTCCACGTCGTCTTGGGCGTCCGGCATGGGGGCGTGTGGCGGCGATGCAGGCGCAGCAGGGACCGCCGCAGGTGGCACAGGAGGGGGGGGCACGGAGGGAGACAGGGGTGTGAAGGCAGAGCGCGCGGAGCGGTGGAAAGTGCTGCTGCGGGGGCGCAGACCCTGTTTGCATGCACAGCGCACAGGTGCACACAGCGCACGCAGTCAGTCCAGAGGGCGCGTGCAATCAGTCGTGCCATCCAGAGTGGTTGGTGAGCTCACATGGCTTTGGAGGGGCACATACATTGGGTGTGAGCACCTTGACAGCGCCGGGCTTGGTGTGTGTGCAAAAGGCATGTGGGTTGTGGACATTGAGGTCAACAAATCACATTGCAGGCAGGGTTGCAGGAGCAAAATCGCAGGGTGCCACCGTCAACGCAGTGCTGATCCAGGTAAGAACTGATGTGCAGTGAAAACGACGAGTCCATACCGAAGCAGGGAAGTTCAGAGGGTTAAATGTTTTTTCGGGTCTCCCCGAAAGACACTCTCTAATCTCTCAAGTCTACCCGACCTGCCTTTCAAAAACCTTGGGTTTGGGGTACTGAAAAAAAGCCAGGCCCCGGCCTGGTGTTCGTGTGTGTGAAACGTTAACATGAATGTATGCTTCTGTTAATTGCCCACCCACCTTCAGAGAAAAATTTAAACCTGGTTGTTGCTCAAGTTCAAGACTAACATAATTTTTCATTTTTTGAATTTAAATTGATGATGCTAGATAAATGCAGAAGGTTCCTTCATCCTCTTGAAAGTACAGCATTTACGGAATTATTCCACTTACACATTTTTTCCTCTTGCTTCAAAATTCAGCACTCAAAAGTTATCCAATTTTGGAAAATTTGAATCAATTTCAATTGTAAAGTGATGATGCTAAACAAGTCATTTGGATGCCCTCCTGGGAGCCTGAGGAAATTAAAGAGGTCTGGCCCTTTCTAACCTTGAAAGACAAGGCTTTGAAATGCCTGATGCTAAAAATTCTTGGAAACAGAAACTTGACACAGATCTGCGCAATAAGATTACCTTTGATATGAACCCAACTAATCCCCAAGTTAATATAAAACCCACTGGATGTTGTGAATTCTGGCTCCAAGAAGTCGACCTCGTCAAGTACAAAGCTAAAAAATCCCCTAATCAATCATCACTTGACATTGAATCATACAGCCCCCCCTCTGGAACTCCTCTTCCCCTTATCCTCCCAGAAGTTTACAAATCACACATGGCTTGCATTTATAACACACAAGGTAAATGTGTTGGGATGATAAACCCTAGCCGATTTCAACTCCTTTACAAGGCTTTCTAGAGGGCCAAGCTTGCAGGCTTGCATGAACATGAACTTATATATGTATACTTATAACTGCATATATATACATATACATACTCAACTGCATGAACATGAACTTATTTAAATAGCAAGTTGAGAGGTTGATTGGGTTGTGTGCTCCGGTGTTTGTAGTGGTGGTGGATGGTATGGTATCGTTAAGTTTCTGCCATCTCTGGTAGCGGTAGCCAGAGATGTCAGCAGAGCCAAGCTTGTGTTTCCTGTGCATATGTGCTTTCAAGTTTGTCGTTCAGGTTGGTGAGGTAGTGGATTGAGAAAGTGTGGGAGTGGTGCACGCCATCATTCTGTGCGCGAGAGGTCTTCAAAGAGAGTCAATAAAAAATGGGGAAGGGGTCCCTGGCATCTGGAAGTGCAATGTCTATGGTGTCTGAGAGGGCTGCAGTGTGTGACATGAACATCAACTTCATGAGGCAAGATTTTGTCTGACTAAAATTGGATTTAAATTCAAGCGCATCCCTTGCTTCTTCAGGCCAGCAGTAGCCTGCATCCAGCAGAGTCTATAGCAAGCCCCTGAACTCAGGGTCAGAGGCCTGCTCCATCCACCTAGTGGACCAGCCTCTGGGGGAGTGAATGCTGCTGGCTAAGAGGGGGGCTGAGCATCTGGAGAGTTGGTGGGACCTGGCCCGCATGGGGCCTGGGATGCCCCTACATCAGATGAATTTTAAGGCCTTCAGGGCAAGCAGTCTACCCGCCTTGCATGCTCAGTGGTAAGGGCTGCCAGCAGCTCATGACTTACATAAGGTGAGCCGAGGTTGTGATGGCGGGGGGCCTCTGCCCTCCCTCCCTCTCCCTCTCCACCTCCTTTCCTCCCTCTCCCCCTCCCTCCTCTCCCCCTCCCTTCCTTCCTCGAGGCATGGCTGTTGGCCTAGCTATGTATTATTATTCACCCGAGACGCTTTTAATAATCTTCGGGTCATAGCCGACCGGGTACACTAAAAAATCGGGTTTGACCCGACCGGATTTGGTTGCGCCTCCGGCGCAGGCCAAATCCTTTAATTTCTCTCGGGTTACCTGAGGGTTTGAACTTCCCTGTACCGAAGAGCCTTACTGTACTGAGCCAAGAAGCGCAACCAGGTCAATGTCAATGCCTACACGCTCGCCAGTCACAGCTCAAATGCATACACTGGTGTGCTCACACCCACTCCCACACCCACCTGCAGGTGGTGCAGCAAGCTCTGTGGCGGGGGGCTGGGGCTGCTGCCTGCACGATGCCCGCTGCCCCCCACCGTCCCACTCCGTCCGCTGCTGCGCCCTGTGATGCCGCTGCCTGACCCCAGGTCGCTGCAGCCGCTGCCACCCTCGCCACTGTCCTCGCTGCTGGTGCTGCCACCCCCCCCTCCAGCCGTGGCGGCTGCCTCTTCAGCTGCCGCCACCGCTGCTGCTGCAGCGGAGTCGCTGAGGCCCTCGCGCAGCTGTTGCTGGCTGCTGGACCATGGGCTGCCTGCAGAGCACACAGAGGCAAAGAATGTGCTTGAGGGCCAGGGTGAACAGAACAGCCAAAATGGACCAGGCCAGAACGGATAGACAGAATGGACCGTGGGATAATGGGCACAAAATGGGCCAAGGAATGCACCATGTGCTGCCTGCAGAGCACACAAAAGCGCAGGAGTCTCTGTTGGCGGGTGGGGTCAAAAGAGGTCACGAGCCGCGGCAAAAGAAGCCCAGCAAAGAGGCCTGCTTCGGGCAGCCCCACCCTTTTGAAGGGCCTGTGACACTGCTGCTGGGAGCAAACTTATTTTGCAGGCTAAGGCGACGTTCAACCACAACTTAAAGGTGTACCTGCCACACCCATAAGACAGGCTACAAGTCTGCAGCCTACTGCGGGCAATTGCTGCAAACAGGCCTGCAGCAATGCACATGCAACAAAGTGGAGCCAGCCATGCAGCGGCAGCCCGACCTCTGTGCATGCTAAAAAGATCCAGCACACATTTCAGCCTGGAAACAATGCCAGAACGGGTCCACAGCTTGTAATTCATGCACAATTGGCAGTGGATTTGATTTCAAGCAGAGGGTAAAAGAAAGCAAAGTCCTGCAAATGCAAACAAAGCTGCATGGAAAATGGTCACGCACTGCTCAGGAGAAGACCTACAAGGAAGGGAACAGTTATGTTTGCCTGTCTCCCTATTCACACACAGGGCAACATGTCCCCTCTTTCCCAATGCGCTGGCACACCAGCCTGTGCTTAGAGCACACCCACACAGACCCTGCAGCTCCCTCACGGCCATACAGCCTCACCTGTCCTCCAACTGCAGGCCTCTGCATCAAATCATATTGCGACACACACATGCGCGCGCATGCATGCATGCACGCACCCACCCACACCTACACACACACACACACACACACACACACACACACACACACACACCTACACACACACACACACACACACACCTACACCTACACACACACACACACACACACACACACACGTGCGCGCTCAAATGCATGCACGCACCCACACCTACACCCAACACACACACATACGTGCGCGCTCAAAAGCAAGCACGTGCACCCATACTCACGTTGCAACAAGGGCAGGACGCCCTGCGAGGATGAGCGCTTGGGCACGGGGCAGATGGGTTGCCTGCGCTGGCTCTTGCGCTGCAGGGCACCCTCCTTATGGAAGCGCTTGTGATGACCGCTGTGGGGCTCTACATGCTGCTGTCCCTGCTGCTGCTGCTCCTGCTGCTGTGCATCCTGCTGCTGCTGCTGCTGCTGCTGCTGCTGCTCATGCGCTTGTGTGGGGTCTGCGTGGTGATGGTGATGGTGGTGGTGATGGTGGTGGTGCCGGACTGCACCCCCTTGTCTCGCTACTGTTGTGGTGGTGGTGGTGGTGGTGGTCAAGGTGTTGGCATCGTACCCATTGGCACCGTTTGCCGCTGCGGCTGCCGTCCCTTCCTGCCCTGCTGCTCTGGCAGCACATGCGTTGCCCCCTGCCTCATTTGTGCCAGTGACGTCGGCGCTGCTCTTGAACAGCAGCGAGCTCTCGATGCTTGTTGCAGCAGCCACCGCATCTAAGGTGGCGCGCACGCCGCCAGCACCTTGCTGCTGCTGCTGTTGTGTGCCCCCTCCTGCTGCTGCTGCAGCCTTTTGCTGCCTGCTGAGCTCCTTGCTGCTGCGCCTGCTGGTGCTGCCATTGTTCTTTGCCCCGCTCTCGTTGTTGCTCTCTCCATTGCTGCCATTGCCACTGTTTGCATTTGCCACCGCCGCAGCGGAGCTGTTGTTGATGTTGGTGGTCGTGGTGTTGCCACTGCTGTTGTTGTTGCTGCTGATGTGCTGCGCGTCTGGGGCACTGGGGGTACCATCTTGCAAGGTCTGCTGCTGCAGGCCCCGAGATCCAGCCCTCTCCACCCCATGCTCGCCGCTCCTCCGTTTCTCTGCCGCTGCTGCTACGCTTCCAGGGTTGGCGCTCACATGGTGATGGTGGTGGTGATGGTAGTGGTGGTGGCGGCGGGCTGCCTGGTGCTGCTGGGGCATGCACGCATCCCCACCCTCCTCCGCACCAGCCTTCAGGTCAGAAGGCGCGCCTAGTTGGGCGCCCGTCATGGTGGCACTGGGCGCTGACCCAGCGCTGCAGGTTTCCCTGGGCCCTGCTCCTGCAGCAACCTGCTTAGCTTGCGCAGCTTCCTCTGCCTCCACCTCCGCCTCCTCTGCTTGTACCTGCAGGCGCAGCCAACACGACGCTGCATTTCACATTTGCAGTGGGAGCCCTAAGGATGCTGCTACGCATGCTGGGCAGTCCGTCCCCTTCCACCTCTTTTCCACCAGTTTCAAACACAGGATTTCTACAGAAAATTACTTAAAATGGACAGTGTGATTTTGTTTTCCTAAGTGATTCCCTTGTTTGTTTAGAAGATCTGCCAGTGCAGTCATTTACATGAGTACCAGTGCAGGAACTCCTCCAGTTTGAACTTACTTCCTGCATGGGGAATGCTTCATTGAATTTGGTGGGCCTACCCTTTAGTACACCATGGAGAATGCAGCATGCAGATTGGAGGGGCAGAGATGTGCTCACATCATGGTATTTCCCCATTTAGACACCCTAGCCTACTTCTAATTCCCAAACTCATTTTTTTTGTACATTCTCTTGCAAGTGGGTACATAGTGATCAGCTCTCACACCATACAAAAAAGCACAGCCGCACCATACAAACACCCACACCCTCACCATGATTCACCCACCCACACATACGCACGCACACCCACACCCACCTGGGCCTCATTGGCTGTAGACGCGCGTCGCATGAGGCTAGCTTGCCGTGCGGTCGACGCCATGCCCCTGGCTCCATGCGATGGTTGTGGCCCACCCCCACCTGCTGCAGCCGCCCTGTGTCTACCTCCCTTGAAGCTGCTCCTTGCAGCTGTGCCTTCTGGCTCTGCTGCACTGCCAGCACAAACCCCTGTGTCCATGTCCCATACAGCAGATGCGACGGAGCTCCCCTGCTCCTGTTGCTGCTGCTGCTGCTGCTGGGGATGGCTGTGGTGGGCATGGGGGTTGGCTTGGGTGTGATGATTATGTCTGCTGCTGCCCAGGTGGTGGTGGGGATGGCGAGCTTGGGCAGCGTGTGAGTGAGGGAGTGGGTGGCTGCTTCCCTCAGGAGTGGCTTTCATGGCAGGGTGAGTGGTGGAGCGCAGAAGGCGTGTGGGCCTGGGGAAGATGTGAGAAGAAACACTGGCGTTGGCTGCCCCTGCTGCTCCAGCTGAGGGATGATTGTGAGTGGAAGGCACTGGAGATGTCCCTGCCGCTGCTGTGGGGATGGCTTGGGGGTCAGGGGTGCCGCAGGCCAAGGCGGCATGCGAGCCCTGCAGGTGTTGCTGCTGCTGCTGCTGCTGTTGCAGTGGGAACACCTCCTCCATGCACGTGCTGTCTCCACTGCCGCCTCCATTGGTCGTGCGGGTGGGCAGCGCACTGCTGTCATTGTGGCGGGTGTAGCGAGGCTGTGGGGGTACTTGCTGCCGCGTGCGATCCCCTGCATCCAGACTCCCCTTACGCCCACTGCTTCCTGCTCCTCGATTGACAGGCTGGTGTTGCGTGGCGATGCTGTCACCACTGCCTGACCCACTGCCCTCCCCCTGCTTCGCTGCCTTGCTGGGCTTGACGTCTCCATCAGCTCCTGCATGCACTGCTCCTGCACCCTCCGCGCACACAGCATCCTCCATGACCTCCTCCTGGCCTTGTCCCTCACCCTGACCCTCCTCCTCATTTTCTTCTGCCAGCGGACTGTCCTCCTCGGAGGGCGTGCAGGTCCCTGGACGGTGAGGCTGCTGCTGAACATGGGGTGCGCGCTTGCTTCCAGACCTGTGCCACGGCACCAGGGACCCATGTTAAGCATTGATGTCAAGCATGGGGCTTGCGAAAAAGGGAGCACGATGCGCTAATCTTGTTGGGGTGCATCACAGTATTAAAAAGTTGTGGCGAGCGCTCCTAACATAACGCTTGGAGAAAACAACCCTGCTCACATGTCTCTACATGCGCAATACTCAACCTACCCTCACTGATGGAGAAAAGACACCAGGTTCATCCTGATGTCCATCATGTAGTGACAGAATACATGTTGCAAGTGCTGACTTGTTGACTTGAAGGTGCAACGCCTTACCTCAAGGACAGCTGTGCTTTGTAGACGTGTTGCCACAGCATGCAGGCCTCTTGCCTCCTCATTGGCAGGGTCAGCACATCTACTGCTCCCTCCTCCAGGGCTCTGAGCACCACCTGGGGAGTGGCTTGTTCCACCTCCAGTGCAAGCACGACTGGGGGCAGCTTGTGCGAGGCGAGGGCACGCAGCAGCAGCATGTCCGGCCCGCTCGAGCGTGCTGATGGGACAGGAAGTTCGGTGCTACCATCGGGGGGCGTCGGTGTGGAGCGACGTTGCAACTGATGGGGCGCTGACGCCTTCTCCCTGATTTTTTGAGGTGAAAGAAGGATGACCAGGTCCGGTATGCTTGCAAGCTGCTGTTGTTGTTGTTGCTGTTGTTGTTGTTGCTGCTGCTGGCTTCCTCCTGACCTTGCCGGACCGCTGTTGCTATTACTCTGTTGTCGTTGTCGTTGTCGTGGTGGTAGTAGTGGTGGGTGTGCTGCTCCTCCTGCTGCTGCCAAGGAGGCGCGCTCAATCGCAGCCTGCGCACTTTCTACAGACACCAAGTACCCGGTGGTCCGCAGCAACGACTGCAGCTCACCGCTGGCTGCCACGTCCTCGCACACCAGCAGGATGTGCATGTCGGTGCTGACGAACCGCTGCTGCTCCTCCATTTCTGCCAACATTCTGGGACGACGGTGGGGCCTTTCTCCTTCGAAGGGCTCACCCACGCACTCTCCCTCCTATCCTGTGTCACAAGTGCATCAGGCACGGCAAAGCAGAGCACCAATGAGCGAGGTCGCGGAGTATCTGATTCAGGTCTGATTTCCTCCGAACCGGATTTCCTCCACGCTGGCTTGTTCTTTGTCCACATCGTCACCATCCTGCTGCACTCCACGCACACATACACACACACATACCTGAAGTGAGTATTGATGCTGCCGCTGCTGCTTCCCTCCTTGGATCCTGGGCTTGTCACAACGACTTCACTCGTCCAGGCCAATTCAAGTGGGATACACTAGTAAGGTGTACATCCTGACGCGTTTTATATGCAATGCAGGCTGGGTGTTTTACGAGGTAGTGGGTGATATTTTAGATATTTACGGAGGGTTCTTTTGCTGTGGAGTGAGTGCTTTGTCCTGGAATCCCAATGATGAATATTTAACTTATGTTTTCTGTAGACTAGCATCATACCGCCTTACCGCATGTCGGGTGATGGTGACCATGGTTAGTGGTGCATGCACTGCCCCTTTGAAGATGCGTGAACGTCACAAATCCCGAGGCTCAAGCACTTTTCAACCGACAGCATGTAATAGCTGTTGATTCAGGCACTTCCTCCTCCTGTACTGGTGACATGTGCTTTTGTGCACAGATGAGCTGGAGGCGTTGCTGGATCATTACTCTCAACAGGCTTCAAGGGAGAAGGAAGAGTCTGAAGCTCGGTGAGCCGGTGCATCCATGCAAGGAACCATTTTGGGTTTGCCAACACATTAGTGGTGCTCGTTAACGATGCAACTTCTAGGGTACAGCTTAAGCTGTGTAACATGGCTGTGAAGGAGTGTGAGACGTCAGCACGCAGCTTTGCCAAGTGTAGGAGAGAATGAGGGATTATTTGCTTGGTTACACTCCCTTTGTTGCATTCAGCATGCAAACATCTTCGCAAAAGCTTGTGATTAGGCGCAACATGCATGCAGGAATAATGAACATCCTTTCCCTTGTGTATGGAGGCAGAGGTGCTCAGTTGCACAGAGGTGTGAAGGAGCAGCAACAATGTGTAAATACGGTCTGCGCTAATTGTCAGCGCATTTTTTTGTTGCCCTATGAAGAAGAGCCCCCCAGTCACAGCCTCCCAACAAATGCAGCCTGTCTCAAGTCCTCAATTTCAGCACAAAGTTAGAACCCCTCCGCTTCCATTTGGCTGTGTGAAAGGCCACATATTAGGTATTGACTATATATTAGGCATTGACTACAAATCCATTTTTGTCCTTTTGTCAAATTTGACATCGCCTACCTGCAGCCACCGGAGAGCTGCTGCTAAGGGGCGCGCACCCTCAGCCGCTGCTCGCCTTGCCTCAGGCCTCTCCAAGCCACTGACTCAGGACATTAACAACAAGGGCTTAAAGATGATGCAATCCATGGGCTACCAGGTGCGGGTGTGTTGTGCACCTGCTTGACATTGTGTTTTGTTCTCCAGAGGGCCTGCCAGATCCCCTTTATGTGCTGTATCTATTCCAAAAATGGTCGTAGGATAGGTGCCTGCTTTTGTCAAATGCAGCTTGGGCAAGTTTTTGCGGAACTGTCATCTTAGCTTGTGCTCTGCGCTTCTCTCATCTGCCCCTCCAGATTGCACATGCTGCACCTCATGTCACCTGAAGTCCATACCAATAGGTGAGCCTTTCCCTCTCATTTTTTTGGTATCTAGCCAGGGAAAGGGCTGGGTGCCCAAAGCCAAGGGCCGACTGCTCCTTTGGCGATTGACATGCGTGGCAAGAGGTCAGGCCTGGGAGTTGATGAAGCCAAGCGTGCACATGAAGCGCAGCAGCAGCGGGAGGCCCATGAACGGCAGGTTGTGGGTGGGTTGGGGAATGGCAGTGCAGGAAGAACTCGACACAGACACGGCATAGCACGAGGCCTGTGTCGATAGGGGGAGAAAGGAAGAGGGGACAAGTGCTTTCCGGTTAAGATCAAACGTGCAACTTGTAAAATTCTTTGGTAACTTGAGCGCCAGGAAGAGCACCTGCGTCAATGGAATAGGTTAGCAGCAGCTGTGTTTGCAAAGCTGTGCATTCTGGCCATATTATGGATTCAGGTGTGGATTTTGTGTTTGCTTGAAGACTATGTAAGCAACAGCAAGGATCCTGCTTTTTTTAATCTGCACCGAGTCAGGAAAGTCATCTCTCTGTGGCACTCATGTCATGAGGAGGCTGTTAGATTAAATGCTCTCAGGAACAGAGTTCTACACACAGACAATTTTTTTGCAAATCAACTGCGATGTAGAACTCGTATCCTCACCTATATCCACCTAGCATCATCCGTGGATCTTGCCATTCCAGGTGAAGCGTGCCAAGCTAGAAGCCTCTAGTGCTTCTACCTTCCAAGATGCCACACGCACCAGCTTTACCACCCGCCGCGTGCTTCAGGTGTGTAGCACATGAGCTGTTGCCATAGTTACGGTCACCTTCTGCTCCTGGACTTTTGCATTGAAATTGATTGGTACCTTTGCAGCCGCCTTTGGACATATGCAGCAGAAATGCTAGTCTCTGCTGCAGATAGATACGCCTGATACAAAGATGGCTAGGAAGTGCTCCTCATGGGTATTGCCTGTAATGAGTCAAATTTGATTCCATGGGGACCTAGTTGGGGGCTCTGCTTCTTGACACCTCGTGATGCTCCATTCCAGCGTGGCCTGGTCATTGAGCACATATACTGCTTGGTCTTTGCACAGCACTTGCTTCCCTGGGAGGTTGTAGATGCTGGTTGATCCCAAAGGAGGGATCTGTAGATGTCATATCAAGGTTGCGGTCACCAAAAACCATGGACTTATGATTGCTCTTTCTCCGCTCACAATGAACACTGTGCAGCATCTGCATGCTGCATTTTCCAGCTTGGAGCAGCTGCTTGAGAATGCACAACAGCAGCATGAGAGGGAAGAGCAGCTTGAGCATGAACATAATCGAGGACAGATGTCCTCCCAGCTGACAGCTCTGTTTCCGCGCCTCCTCACTGGTGGTCACATAAGAGAGGAAGAAGTCCATCATGTGAGTCATGCAAAGTGTATTTTTATATTTTTTGTATACTGCTTGGAAAGTATACAGCGTCCGAGAATTACAAGAATAATGCCTTAAAGCTGCTCTGTCATCTTACCTTGTGGGTGGTGCTTCACTTTGCAATGTTCAGGATCCATGCCTTTAAACACCATCTGTGCAACTTAAATTTGTGTGTTCTGTTGTCCTTTTAGTGACATATTCTCTCCACAAAGGTGATCATTGTGATAGGTATTCGTCATCTCCATACATTCAGGGCTTGCAGGGTTGGCTGATTCCTTCTAACTATTTGTGTACGCAACATTCATACTTGCTTCAAAGCACTACATATACGCCAAATTCGGAGAAGATGTAGGGAACGCTTTAGCCCAACATACATGTGTGTAACTCTCCTTTCCTGTGCAAATATAGAAATTGATTTGGCTTGTTGTGCAATACACATGCTTCCTCTTGGTCAAACGTATAGAATCCCAATCGCCAAACTTTATTGCAGGCAATGGCCCAGGTGCCTAAGGCAGAGGAGGTATTTGCCAGGATGCTACAATCCAGTGAAGGTGATGCAGGTTCATTGGTAGGAGCTTTCATTAACCTCCATTTTTTTTGCACAACATTGCGCTGCTGAGTTTGTTTGTATGAAAAATAAACCAAGATCCTCTTGTTTGGCCTTCAGTGCTTTCTCTATCATGTCAGCACCAAACAAATACTTGGTGACTCAAATCAACTCATCACCTGCCAAGTTCATAAAATCGGAGGTATCGCAGGGATGGCATCATGCTTGTTCTTGATCAACTCACATCACCTTGTGATGTGAACACACAATCTATGGTGCCATTTGTTTTGCTTTGTGCAGCCCCAGAGGAGTCACCACAGGCAGAGGCTGCATTGGCTGCGGAAGCAATTTCTGAGGCTGTGAAGGCGGATCCAAATGCACTAGCAGCGCAGCTGCATTTGCTGCTACATTTCTTGCGCAAACAATACTCTTATTGCTTCTGGTGTGGAACTATGTACGACAGTCTAGAACAGTTGCTAGAAGCTTGCCCAGGTGAATACGAGGACGACCATTAAAGGTGGCGTACCTTCTTTTTGACACTATTTTTCCCAGTCCACGTGATTGGGCCATGTGAATACTATTTTAATCCTTCGGTTCCTTTTATTTGTCTTATTCAGCACATGCCCTGATGTGAAGCGTGTTGGTGAAATTTGGCCCAAGTAAACTGCAGTACCAACTGATGGACTGATGGAAATCCAGGAATTTTTTCCTGAGGAAGTTCTCAGACGCAGGCCCAGGGTGCAGGGGTTTGCAGCAGCAGCAGCAGGCATTCTACTGGGAGCAGGCACTTGTGAAAGTGGGAGCATGTGCAGGGCTGCAGCATCTCAAGGCAAGAGCAGCGGCTTGCTAGGAGGAAGCAAGCAGGCGTCCTTTGCAGCCAGGCATGCGAGGAGCACAAGCAGCACCAGTAGCAGCACCAGTAGCAGCTCATTGCAGCACCAGTAGCAGCTCATTGCAGCAGCACCAGTAGCAGCTCATTGCAGCACCAGTAGCAGCTCATTGCAGCACCAGTAGCAGCACCAGTAGCAGCTCATTGCAGCACCAGTAGCAGCTCATTGCAGCAGTGGAGTTGTGCCTGGTGCAGCTGTGACCAAGGCAGGCTTGTGACAGAGGCAAATGTACCCCCCACCCACAATGCCCAAACTGTCTGCCCACATTTCGCTGGGCCCATTACCCCAGCCATTCCCTAAGGTGAGTCATCTCAAACAAGTGCAGCAGCCCCAATGGCGCCCTCATCACCATCTCTCCCTGTGTTCTGCATTGCTGCCCTCTGTTTGGTCCGTCCATGCATAACAGACATAAAGTTCCATTCACAATCCATAACAGTGTTTATCATAAGGATTTGGGGCATGTAACAAATTGGCTACACAGGATGCTCTTGCCAAAAAAAAATGTAGCAAGGCCAAAAATGTGTTTTGCCAGGATAATGGCTGGTATGCTGGTATATCATAATGACAAGTATATCTTTTAAAATAAACAAAAGCTTCACTTTCTTGGCGTCTTCGTGTGGGCGGCCCTGCAATTCCCCCTCGTCTCTCTAGCCCTCCACTCTTATCACCTAGATATGTCAAGCTGCCATACAAAATAAAAAATGCTGCTGCTGCTGTTCAGGTTGCTGCTGCTCTCGCTGCTGCTTCTTGCTGAGGGGGCGTGACTCTGTGCCCACATGGGAATCGATTGAGTCTTGCTTGCGCACCTGAAAAAGCACATCCTGCCTCCTTAGTGAGGAGCCACCTGCATGGCACACACTTGTCCGTTCCATTCCCTACGTCCACGAAGTACTGCCTCTCCAGCTCAGGAATCCTGTTCATGTCACCCTGCTTGCGGCCCTCTGAATGCCTTGGCCACTCCTACCTACCCCGCTTTCTTGACCCACAAGCCTGCCCATCAGGTCGCCCACTAGCCTCTCCTACTGCTGCTGTCTCCTACTGCTGCCCCCCTTCTGCGGTTGCAGGCACCGCTGAAGTGCTTGCATGGGCAGCTATGGGTTGTGCTGCTGGCGCTGGTGCTGCTCCTAAGCCACCCAATGGTGTGGAGCTAGATCCAACAGATTGGAACAGCTGCTAGAAGCCTGCCCAGGTGAATGTGAGGATAACCTATGAGAGTGGGCGGGACAGTGGGTATTATAGGCACAAACAGTTGTAGAAACTTGTTTACTTATCGTTAACCTTGTGAAAGCTGGTTGAGAATATTTCACCAGCAACTGATCAGCCAGGGATTCAGGCTGTAGGTTACCAATGTAAACCCATGTAAACAATAAGAGCGACTGGCCTTTCCTCTGGTGGTATTTCCCAGCCCACATGGTTGGCCTTTTCTCAATGGTTACAATGGTTGGGTTTTACTTGTGATTTTGTATTCCCAATCTTGTACAGTTTACCGTAGAGAGACGTACTCATTACGCTTCCTTTCTACAAATAATTAGTTTTCCAGATACATATCACATACGCACCCCTGACAGAAATTTTTTTTATATGCGCACATTTACGCACTGCCAAAAGGGCCTTAGCCCACACAAATTAACCAGCAACCTGATCTTCACTGTGGTTTGAGTAGCTATCATGTGTTTCCACTCAAACAAGATCCTGAGTTGGTGTATAGCCCAATCCAAAAAAAAGATCCTAAAATTTTACTTCAAGTCCTCTTACTCCCCTCCACCCTCAGTGCTGCCACTCCCCTCCTCGCTCTTCTCATCACTGCTGCCACCCCCCCCCCCCTCACTCTCACTGCCATCCTCCTCACTGCTGCCACCCCCCTCCTCACTCATCGCTTGAAATAATCATTTTTTATTTATTCGCACATTTACGCATCGCCTCAGATAATTATTTTTTCACCGGCTGCAATTTTTACATACGGGATTAAAAAATTATTTTTGCGTAATGACATATTTTCTCTACAGATCAACTCATTTTGGATGCAGGTGTTGCTGACCTGAGCATTTTGAATGAGCATGTTTCTTGGAGCTGTACCCAACGTAGATAGCAGCACTTCCACTGGAAGGAAGAGACATTGTTCAGAAAATTCCCGGATGCTCACCAGCCCTGCTGCTCTAAAAAATTATGTGTTGATGTTGGTGAATAAACATTGATGTCATCCTTGTGCCTTCAATTAGATTAAATTACATAGGGAGACCTTCAGCCAGACTGTTCGGCTAATCAGCCTGTGGCTGGTCCACGCCAGCCAACAGAAAACCCAGTAGCTCAGACATGACAAGTGAGGGAAGCATCGCAAGCGTCGCTGAAAAATTGGCGAAGCAAGTCTCTCTTTTGACTGACCATTGGAGAATCCAGAAATTCAACATGCATGACAGCACAGAGCATGCCATAAAAATCACACGAGCTTTGCCAGCTTGCATTGCAGTGTGCATTGCTGCGTGCATTGCTGCGTGCATTACTTCATGCCTTACTGTGCGCATTGCTGCGTGCATTATTGTGTGCGTGGCTATGCACATTGCTGCATGCATGAACGCAAGCATGGCTGTGTGCATTGCTTCGTGGATGCATTGCTGTGCGCACTACTGCATGCCTTGCTGCGTGGATTGCTTCATGCTTTGCTGCGTGCATTGCTGCATGCATTCTACTCTGCGCTAAAGCCATGCAAGCTGAACCCCCTCCTCCTAGAAGGGCCATGCACCACAGACACGCCATTCCAAAGCCCAGGGGCAAGGGGTCCTGCTCCTCATTGCACCAACAGCAAAGCGTGCACACTCCTCGCCTCCACTGAAGCCCGCTCCAAAGCCCGCTCCAACACATACTGCGCCCAATGAATGCTTGGCGGAAGGCATCAACCGCTTGCCTTGGACATATGTACATATGTCCGTCCGTCCAATTTATTTACATTTGGACGCAACCAGAATTTGAGCGTCGAAGCTCAGCAAGAGCAATTGAGTCCAGCTTCCTCCCGCGGCAACCCCAGTTTCGATAGCACCACCCGCTGCACTGCCCGGCCAAACAACCTCTTATGTTTTGATAAACAAGTTTGCTTGGCCTGCACGTCAAGTGTCAGGGTGGGTGGTGCGCTAGGCGAGCCACGCTGGGCATCTTCTACTTAGCTACCAAACAGAAGAGTTTCAGAACACTTTGCCCACAGCCCCATCTGCCCCCCCTGACATCACAGGGCTGCCTCAAGAAGTTTGCTTGGCCTGCATGCCGGGTTTCAGGCGGGGGGTGCGCTGGGCGGGCCAGGGCAGCCAGGTGTGAACTTTACCCTGAAAAGGCAAACCTAGGGGCTCACGCCCCATGAATGGGGCTTTGCCAAAAAAGGTTACAATGAGATTTGACCTTATGAAAGGTAGTGTGGCTGCTCAGCCTGCTCAACTGTTCCAGCCACACAAGAAATATCCATGAGAACGGAGATAAAATGATAAGCCTCATTAGTTTGCTTCTGTAAGAAAAGAAAACATCCAGACATGAAAAAGAAAAGCTTCTCGTTGTGTTGCAAGAGGAAATCAGATACGGCTTGGACACTACTGGTAAGTTGTTGCCGCAAGAAAGGTTGCGCAAGGAAAAAATCACCAGGTAAAGCTCGAAAAAGCTCAAAGTAATTTCGCCTTAGAGCACATACTCCCTCATACCCACACATGGAGAGGACATGGACCTCACCTTGAATTTGTCCACATGAGCATTGATTGCACACAGGAGAAATCCCATCCTCCCAAGACGCAGTTTCCACATTCAAAGTGTGAGCTCTCAACTTAAATTGGTTGAAATTTTGCATGCTTTTACAGATTTACCTATTTACGGGGGGGGGGGGACCTCCAGCCAGACTGTTTGGCTGATCGGCCTGTGACTGGTCCTCACCAGTCAACATAGTGTTTTTAAGTTCAGAAACAAGTGGAAACAGCTTATTGTTGTGTTGCAAGAGGAAATCAGAAACATCCTGGACACTGGCTTGTTGTAAAAAAGGTTGCTCCATTGTAAAATCACCAGAGAGACAGTTGAACAGGTAAGCATACTCCTCAGAGCACAAACATTTGCGTCTCTGCACACCAAAGGGGCATGAGCTTCATCTTGAATCTCATCACAATAACAGCGATCACACAAAAGAGCGTCCTGAGTATCCCAAGTCGCTGTCTCCACTTTCATTGTGTGCCCTAAGTCTGAGACAGATATCATTCCTCATGACATGTGGAGATAAATCCAAATGCATGTGCCTTGGTAAACGGGTGGCGACACGCACATTGTGATCAAAAGGCACTGCAAAAAGAGACTGATATGTTGCCAGTTTGCAATAAGTGTCTCACACTTGGCCTGCATACATTCCAGCTAGAACAACATACGTCTTCCCAAGCCTCAGAGACACATGCGGCCTATTTGCCAGATAATTCTCTCGAACAAATTGACGAACCCAAAAAGTAGACGCCAAGAAGGGGCCAGTAGTGCTCAGAGGACTTGGCCATGCTCATGCACTTGTGAAACATCATGCCGAGATATATGAAAGACTCCTTGTGTGCCAGTGGCACTCCCCCAATACGAAACACAGGCAGATCTAACCCAGAGGAATTGAAGTGCAACACCTCAGACTTAGCTGCGTTGATGATTTAGTGCTTCCTCTGAGCATACACATGCAAGTGGTTCAGCATGGTCTGCAACGCAACAGGATCGTTGGCCATCAGAGTCAGGTCATCAGCATATAACATGTGCGTCACATAGAATTCAGCCGTACCCGTGACAGCACCTTGCACCCCCTCCGCAATTTCATCAATGTCATTAATATACAGAGAGAAAAGCAGAGGGGACAAAGGGCAGCCCTGTTTCACACCTGTGTTAGGGTTCACCTGAGCATTCTTCTCTCCATCCTTCAAAATATACTCATCAGCATCGTACATGTTTTTAATGACGGACAAGAAGGAAGTGGGCATGCGTGTGCGCTGCAGGTGCTGCCAGAGTGCCTGCCGAGGGATGGTATCATAAGCTTGCTTAAAGTCAATAACTGCAGTGTGCATCCGGCTAGGTCGCACAGGCTTGATTGTGCGTGCAGCATGCTGTAGGTGCCTTAAAATGTAGATGGGCTGGAGGGTGTTCCTTCCAGGGTAGAAGCCAAATTGTGTGTCTAGAATCTTGTTTGAGGCCACACACCAGTCCGTGACAAGAGAACAAATCACATTTTGCATGACATGTTGAGATTAGGGTTGCAAGGGTTACAAGGGGGTTGGCCTACAGCCCGAGAATCTGGCTGATCGGCTTGAGATTAGATTAGGTTACACAGGGAGGCCTTCAGCCAGACTGTTCGGCTGATCAGCCTGTGGCTGGTCCATGCCAGCCAACAGCAAATCCAAAATCTCAGACATGAAATAGAAAAGCTTCTTATTGTGTTGCAAGAGGAAAGTAGATTCAGCCTGGACACTAAGTTGCTGCTGCAAGAAAGGGTGTGCAAGTGAAAAATAGCCAGATGAAGTCCAAAACTTGCTCAAAAACTCCATGCCCATTCGGCTCAGTATGCCCATAAGCTTGTTACCACTAGACGTGCTATGGAAAATAGTAATGTTTCTCACAGCCAGGTTCTGGAGCCGGGTGCTTCCAGTAACCCTCCAGATCCACATTAGCTTTTTCTTCCTTGTAGCTTTGTGTTGGAGACTCACGGCTCTTCTGAGCCAATGCGTCTCCTTGTCCTTAATTGGTGTAGGGAGAGTTTCCTCTGCCTACGTAATTTTTTTCTTTTCAAAATAACTCCGAGTATTCTTGTCCTAAAGCACATGTGGTGGAGGAGACTCACGGCTCTTCTGAGCCAACGTGTCTCCTTTTCCCTTATTGATGTAGGGAGAGTTTCCTCTGCCTACTAGGCGTAGTACGTAGTTTTTTCTTTTCTTCTTAGAGCACACAGCCCCTCATACCTACACATGAACTTCATATCTTGAAGAGAACATGGGCCTCATCTTGAATTTGCCCGAACGAGCATCTGTCACACACCAGAGAAATCCCATCCCTCCAAGACGCAGTCTCCACAGTCAAAGTGTGAGCTCTCAACCTGAACCTACTAACATTATGCATGCCGAGGCAAATCCAGATGCAAATACCCTGGAAGAATGCTTGATATGTGGCCATTTTGTTGTTTGTTGTTCGCGGATCCACTCCTTCAACAGCTCTCCATGCACCGCGCAATCTGTGCCTCAAATCATCTGTGAAATCCTGCAGTGAGATAGGCATACCCTGCTTCATCGCTGTTACAAAGAACTCACAGCACCGCAATTCTTGACAGCCATCCAGGATCTGAGCAGTCCAACATGAGGGGGCCCTGGAATGTATCATTATGCATGACATGTTGAGACAAATTTAGATGCAAGTACCTTGCCCAAGCCTCCCAAGATCACATCTTTTTCTACAAGGTCAAGTCTCATGCTGGAATAGCTGGGAATGAATGCGCAGATCAGGTTGCTAAATACCAGGCCCCCCTCAAAGATGGTAACCTGACTGATACTGGAATCCCTAGCGCTAGCCCAGGAGCAAATCCCTTCCACAATACAACTTGGCTGGCTCGAAAAGAGACAGATTCTAGACCACCTCAATCCCACCCTTCCTCTCCTCGTCTGAGGTACCTCCCAGACCTTAAAAATGCTCTGAAAGCCCATATGCATGTTAAGCACAAGCTGGGCTATGCTGATCGGAATACAGGCTACTACACCTATTACCAGAACTTGCTGCCTCATGTAAACAAAAGCATGAGCAATGCCTTTTGGAATATGCCCAGTCTCTCAACTCCAATGAAACGCACTGTCTTCCAATACCGCACAGGTACCCTATACAATCAGAAACATGCAGCCCGATATAAAAGATCCACTAGCCTTACAAGCCCCCTACCTGATTGCCATCACATGGGTAGCGCTCTCCACATCCTATCTGGCTGCCAATGCTCCATCATGCGTAACATGGTAACTGAGCGTCACAATATTGCTTGCAGGATGATTTTGAAATTGGTCAGTGAAGGCTCTTATGGGGCCAATCTTGTGCAGTTGGATGCGGGCAACACAAACTATTTAGCCCAGCACGACCTGCAAGTCCCTGAGCAAATCTCTAATCGTGCTTTGCCTTCCTACCTCTTCAAACCCATGATTCCTATTCAAACCAGACGCAACTCCAGCCGCCCTGATGCGATTTTGGTCACTCCTCACCCCACTAACCCAAACAGGCCACCCACTCCACCCTCACACAGAGTACTGCGCAGTATGGGGAGTAGCACAACTCCAGCCCGCCATATCCACTAGATAGAAATTAAATACTGTGAAGATACGAGGCCTAGTGCCCAGCTAGAAGCTTCACGGCAACAACACAGCGAACTGTGCAAACAAGTCC
Organism: Dunaliella primolecta; assembly: GCA_914767535.2. NCBI lineage: Eukaryota > Viridiplantae > Chlorophyta > Chlorophyceae > Chlamydomonadales > Dunaliellaceae > Dunaliella > Dunaliella primolecta. The sequence continues at coordinate 7,525,731 of OU611763.1, read as the reverse complement.
AAGGTGCAGAGATTACTATCCACCCAATCCTCCTGGGTGTGGGTGGAACCATTTACACTGCCCATACCCTTGATCAATTCAAAAAATTAGGGATTGACTCACAAAGATCTGAAACACTTGCAAGAAAACTCCATGCCCATTCTGTACAATTTGCGCACAGACTTACCTCTACAAGGTTTGCCATTGAAAATAAAAACAGTCATCATAACACTGGTGCTCTGGAGCAGCGTGCTGCCAGAAACCCACCCGATCCACATTAATTCCCCGGGGCCCTCTCATCTTCTGGTGAGGGAGACTCACGGCTCTTTGAGCCAATGTGTCTCTCTTTCCTTAATTGATGTAGGGAGAGTTTTCTCTGCCTACGTGGCTTTTTCTTTTTCTTTTTCTTTGCAAGTATCCCAGCAGCCGGATGGGTTTGCGCACATTGTGGTCAAAAGGCAGAGCAAAGAGTGCTTGGTACGTTGCCAATTTGTTAAGAAAGAAAAAGAAAGAGCTACGTAGGCAGAGAAAACTCTCCCTGCATCAATTAAGGAAAGAGAGACACATTGGCTCAAAGAGCCGTGAGTCTCCCTCACCAGAAGATGAGAGGGGAATTAATGTGGATCGGGTGGGTTTCTGGCAGCACGCTGCTCCAGGGCACCAGTGTTATGTTATGCCAATTTGTTATTGTTTCTTGCGGGTCCACTCCCTCAACATCTCTCCATACACCACGCAATCTGTGCCTCAAATCATAAGTGAAACCTTGCAAGGAATTAGGCGTACCCTGCATTGCTGTAAGAAAAGGATCACAGCGCCGCAATCCTTGGAAGCCATACAGGATCTGGGGCCCAGTGTTGTTATTAGGCGCGACGCGTCGCTTTGGGTCGCTTTTTTCATACACTGAGAAGCGACCCTGTGTCGCTGCCAAGCGACACAGTATTTCGATTTAGAGCACCCTGTGTCGCTTGAAAATTTAAGTAAAAGAATAAAGTGGTAATTTTGAAATGAACTCTGGCCGTGGCACTGCACGCTTTTATGGGGACGTGGACGAGGGCGCCCTCAGCTTGTTCCGGGACAGCCCCCCCCGGGACAACCTGCCCCGGAGCAGCCTGGCCCCCACCCAGCCACTGCCCAGCCAGTGGCATCAGCAGGTGGTGTTTCCAGTGCAACTGTGGCACAGCATGCAAGTGAGGGTAATGACATGGGCAGTGAGGGCAGCAACAGCAGCAGCAGCAGCAGCAGTGAAGGAGAGCAACCAGCAAAGAAGCCCAAGGACCTTCCCATATCCTTTGTTCCGCTGTCAGAGCTAGGCAACTTTCGGGAGGTAGGCCCCAGCATGCCTCAAGGCTTGGCTTGTGTGCGTGCCATGCACCTGGGCCACAGGCAAGGAGCAGCTTGTGAAAGCGCACAGAGCAGATCCAATCAATTCTCACATAGGCACAAAGAGTCGTAAAGGCAAGGCAGCATCATCATCATCAGCAGGTCCCTCAGCCCCTAAGCTGCCCCAGCGGAAGCCAAAGCCAAGCAACCCGCATCAGCAGATTAAGGCACGATGGGAGCAGCACTTGCAGCAGCAGCAGCAGCAGCAGCAGCAGCAGCAGGAGGCACCAGCAGAGCAAGGCAGCATTCGCATTCAGCTGCAAGCTGCTGGCATGGAGCAAATGCGCTTTGGCCACACTCTGTCCCCCCTCATGGCTGACAGGACCCTGGAGCCCCCTCTCAATGGCCCTTTGCTCATGGAGCAGGCTGATGCAGCTTACAAAATTTTGGGGGAAGCACAGCTTGCAGGCAGGCAGGCAGACAGCCAGGTTTTGGGCCAGCTTGGCATGCAACGTGGACCTGAGGGAGCAGCTGAGTGCATGGCTGGCCCTGGCCTCCATTGCCAGTGTGCAAGTGCCTGTTTCAGTTGAGGAAGAGCAACTGTTTTGCATGTTGGCTTTCATCAAGGGCGAGCGGCGCAACCGCCTAGAAGCAGAGCATTTGAATGTGCTTAGTCCTGGCAACCCAGCGCATCTTCACCTTCGCTCAGTTCCCCTTCATCTCAGCCATGCGGAAATGGTTTGCAGCCAGAAAGCGCCGCCTTGCAGCAGTGCCTTGGCAGCCTCACCAGCCAAGGCAGCCAGTTGTGATTGAAATTGACTCAGATGGCTAGTTACGTTCTTTTTGTATCTGCGCAAGCAGACGTGGGATTGGGCACGCAATGCCCCAACTCAATACGTTTGTTGGAAACTTTGCCGTTGATATGTTTGGCCATTAAAAAGGGGTTTAAGGTCATTGGGGCCCTAAATAACGCTTTTGGTGAGCATGCCACAATTTGCGCAGCCAAAATTGTGGCAAAAACAATTGTGGGGTGTGCGACACCCAAATCCTGCTCAGACCCCCCTGGGTCTCACTTGGGGGCCTAAGTGCGACACCCCAAAAATCACTAATAACAACACTGATCTGGGCAGTCCAGCACGAGATCTCAAGGGCTCTCTAGAGAGCCCTTGAGTGCACATGCAAGCCTGCCTTCAGAACTTTTTTCAGTGTCTCACAACTAGAACTGAGCAGGCCGTTGTACATCTCGAAAGCGGACTAAAACCGGTCCTTGTGCCTTAACTGTAGTTCCTTAGAGCCAAATTCTAGGGTTTGCAAAAATCCAGAAAGCGCTACTACTGACAACTCGATCCAGCATAAATTCATCTGTGTTAGCTTGCATGCAAGTCCACTGAAACATACGTCTTGCTTGCTGACCTGGTGTATCTATACCCACAAACAGTGTTGTCACCGGGGAAAAAGAACGAAATCACATATTCAGGTGCGCCCCGAATGTTTGGAAATAATCTGTCTTCGAACATGAAGGCACAGCGGATGTGAATCTTACACACTCACACTTTCGTTGACTGGTGCTGCTTTTGCAATTGCAGGCCACCGTCCTCCAGGTTGAAGGTTAACCAGTCTCCTCTCTGGCTCCAAGGAAAACTTCCTCCAGGCCACTGCAAGCTTGCATGCCACATGAGATGGAGCTCAACACAGACAGCTTGGCAGAGCGGGTGCAGCGGGCGATGATTGAATCCAGTCTGGCCCAGGGTGCGGGGGCTTACAGCAGCAGCAAGAAGCGCAGCGCAATGGACGAGCTCTACATGGACCTGAAGGGTTTGCAGCTGGCGAAAGCTGGGGTGCCTCCGGAGCAGCAGCAACAGCAGCAGCAGCAGCAGCAGCAGGCATTCAACTGGGAACAGGGGCACTTGGAGTGGGAGCGTGCGCAGCAGTTGCCCGCAGCCAGGGCTGCAGCATCGCGGAGCAACAGCAGTGGAGGAAGCAAGCAGGTATCCTTTGCAGCCAGGAGTGCAAGCAGCACCAGCAGCAGCTCGTTGCAGCAATGGAGTGGTATGTCTGTGCCTGGTTCAGCCACGACCAAGGCAGGCTCGTCACAGAGGCAGATGCACCTCCCACCCGCAGTACCCAAACCGTCTGCCCACATCTCGCTCCCTCCTCCCCAGCCACCCTTGACTCAAGAAAGCGCAGCAGTTCCAGTGGTGCCCTCGTCATCATCAGCTTGTGGTGAGGGGGACCAGGTAGAGGCAGCAGGGCCCTCAACCAGCAGCAGGTGGGGGGCAATGCAGGCCAAGGCCAAAGCTGCTTTGCAGAAGGTGCACACCAGCGGGTCCGGCAGCAAGGGGAAGCAACAGCGACATGAGAAGCATATAGAACAAGAAGCATCACAGCCAGCAATAGAGCACGTGCAAGGTGAGGCCCAGCTAGATGACGACCCTGATGTACTGCCCCACCACCGCCGCCATCGCTCTCACCATATATCCCCTGCCCAGCAGCATTCTCCCTCTGCTTCCTTCTCCTCTGGGACTTCAGCCTCAGCACGGGCGCCCAGAGGCCTAAGCTCCAGCCTTGCTTTGCCAAAAAGAGGGACAGAGAAGGGAGGAGTCCTAGGGATGGAAAGCTTCAAAACGGCTTTGACAATGCTGCTTGGGGACGGGGTGCTTGAGGGCAAATCGTAGGTGTTACGTGGACAGAAACGTAAAGACGTGAAGAAAGGTGTGCAGCGCTTGTGCATGAAGGTTGCATTGAAGACCTTGTTTTTTGTTTGGCACTATACTTGATGAGCTCTGCATCTTGCTTGCTTGAAACAATGAAAAGAGCCAACAATTTTTGGCGCCTTGCAAAATGTTCTTTCATGCTGCTGCTGGTGTCATTTTCTATTGAAAGTCACTTCCGCCTCTCTTTGTATTTTGAGCACCACAGCATTGAAATTCATTCATACCTGTCATGCTCCATTCATTATCCATGCATTGGCTATTTGTCTCTGTGCGGCGTCTCAGTGAAATGCATCCCCATCTGCATCCCTGCCGACATTCATGTCTGAGCCTTTCCTGGCTCCCAGTGACCATTGCAAGCTCTCAAGGTGCAGTCAAAACTGACGCCGGCACTGACTGTGAGTCCCACCAATTGAATGCAAACAAGGAGCAAGCAAAGCTCCTTGGATCCAGCGGGTTGTCAGCCATCCTTCACGATATGCGCTGGAAGGCTTCATGTGCTACCATTACAGGTCCAGCCAAAAACTAAGAAAGCAGAATGAGCTGGCACATGGAGTTGGTGGGAGTTTGTTCAAATTTGCGCTGATGCATTACAAGGATAAGTACAGGTTGGATTATTAAGAGCTGTACAAACACCTGCTCTGACCAAGCTGAAGAGCAACAGCGCAATCCCCTTGCTAGGGGTTTTACTTCTTCTTGCTAGGGGTTTTACTTCCCCTTCTTTCGGATAGGATAGGGTTACATAGCTTCCCCTTCTTTAAAATTCTGTCTTGCTTCTGGTGCGAGTGGAGTTCATCTGCAATCCGAATTTCGAACCCCGGGTTTGGACATCAATAAACCAACGCTACGACAAAATTATATGTTTGCGGCAAAGAGAAAATAATTGTTTGGCAGGTAACAACCAACAAATATAAAGGAAAGCTTAGTAAACAACGCCATGCACCATGTTTGCATTGTTTTCAAAGTTTGCTAAGGTTATAAGAAAGAAAGCTCACAAAGCAGTCCTCCATAGGACCAGCTTGTTGCTTGAGAAACAAGCTCATTCAGCATCCAATTTGAAACCAAATCTGACGGAATTTTTGGTAAGTGAATAAGGGAAGCGTCAATTTGGAAGTCAACCACACCATGATGGAGATGCAATGAAGTTCAGGGAAGAAGCAAAGTTGCAAGCCTTGATATTTTTACAGTTTCGCGCAGAAACCAATCCATCGCGGACCCCAGAAAAAATAATTAGTTTTGCGACCACGCATTAACAGCGCAGCCCAAAATCAATTATTTTACACAACCGCGCATATGCATTCTTGACCACTCATACCGTCACGCTTTCCGAAATGTCAACTTACACAACTGTGCACCCTCAAAATAAATACATATTTTACATGCACGCAATCACCGTGCAGGGCAAAACACGTTATTTATACGCGGTGATTTAGTTCTTTAACGGTAAAAAGACAAGGAAAAAATACACAGTGACTGTGTTTCTTGCGCAGCTCACAAACTTTGGCAAAAAAAGGGCATTTTTAATGAAAGAAAAGAAAAGATTTAGATTTAGATTTACACAGGGGGACCTTCAGCCAGACTGTTCGGCTGATCGGCCTGTGACTGGTCCTCGCCAGCCAACATAATGTCCATAAGCTCAGAAACAAACGAAAAAAGCTTGTTGTTGTGTTGCAAGAGGAAATCAGAAGCATCCTGGACACTGGCTTGTTGTAAAAATGGTTGCTCCATTGAAAAATCACCAGAGAAACAGTTGAACAGGTACGCGTACTTTCTTCTCAAAGCACAAACATCTGCGTCTCTGCACACCAAAAGGGCATGAGCCTCATCTTGAACCTCATCACAAGAACAGCGATCACACAAAAGAGTGTTCCGAGTATCCCAAGCTGCTGTCTCCACCTTCAGTGTGTGTGCCCTAAGTCTGAAACGGCTAACATTCGTCATGACATGTGGAGACAAATCCAAATGCATGTGCCTTGGTAAACGGGCAGGGGCACGCACGTTATGATCAAAAGGCACTGCAAAAAGAGACTGGTAAGTTGCCAGCTTACTATATGTGTCCCGCGGGTTCACTCCCTCAACATCTCTCCACACTGCCCGCAGCCTGTGTCTGAGGTCATCAGTAAACTCTTTAATAGGGATAGGAGTGCCCTGCCGCAGAGCTTGCGCAAAGGAATCACAGCGCCGTAAGCCTCGAAAAGCATCTAAAACTTGAGCAGTCCAGCAGGCTGGCTCACGCGAATGAATATTAAAATCCGCTTTCAACACTCTTCTCAACGTCTCACTGTTAGACCTCAGCATGCTATTATACATTTTGACAACAGACCTAAACCAGTAAAACTGAAGCGGCTCATGACCACACTCCCTCAGGACAGCCCAGTTTGTAGTGGTACGCTTAACACCCAGCGTGCTCTTAAGATAACTCGTGTGCCGCACTTGCAGATCACTTGCAAATTCCTTGCCCCCTTTAATGTATTCAGTGCCCCACACTTGGCCTGCATACATTCCAGCTGGAACCACATACGTCTTCCCAAGCCACAGAGACACGTACGGCCTATTTGCCAGAAACTTCTCACAAACAAATTGACGAACCCGAAATGCAGACGCCATGAAGGGGCCAGTTGCATGCTCAGAGGACTTGGCCATGCTCATGCACTTGTGGAACATCATGCCAAGGTATCTAAAAGACTCCTTGTGTGCCAGTGGCACCCCCCCAATATGAAAAACAGGCAGGTCCGACCCAGAGGAATTGAAGTGCACCACCTCAGATTTAACTGTGTTGATGACTAAGTGCTTTCTCTGAGCATACGCATGCAAGCGGTTCAACATGGTCTGCAACACAACAGGATCGTTGGCCATTAGAGTCAGGTCATCAGCATTTAACATGTGCGTCACATAGAATTCAGCCGTACCCGTGACAGCACCTTGCACCCCCTCCGCAATTTCATCAATGTCATTAATATACAGAGAGAAAAGCAGAGGGGACAAAGGGCAGCCCTGTTTCACACCTGTGTTAGGGTTCACCTGAGCATTCTTCTCTCCATCCTTCAAAATATACTCATCAGCATCGTACATGTTTTTAATGACGGACAAGAAGGAAGTGGGCATGCGTGTGCGCTGCAGGTGCTGCCAGAGTGCCTGCCTAGGGATGGTGTCATATGCTTGCTTGAAGTCAATGAATGCAGTGTGCAGCCGGCTAGATCGCCCAGGCTTGATTGTGCGTGCAGCATGCTGTAGGTGCCTTAAAATGTAGATGGGCTGGAGGGTGTTCCTTCCAGGGTAGAAGCCAAATTGTGTGTCTGGAATCTTGTTTGAGGCCACATACCAGTCCGTGACAAGAGAACGAATCACATTAGCATACAAGCGGTACATTGTGCCACTGACAGCCAGCATGCGATAGCTATTTGGTTCAATGAGGGGCCCCTTTTTGTACAAGGGGGTCAGCTTGGCCTTCTTCCAACATTCAGGAATGCGAGCCTTGTCATAGAACAACTTGAAAAGCCGGGCAATGTATGGCACCAGCACATTTACCCGCTCAGTGCCCCGGCCATTGACCCGCGGGCGCACCACAGCAGCATATTTGATAAAAGGAGCAGCCACACAGTCAAAACCAGGGGAAGCACGCCCATTCATCTTGCCAATCTGCTTGGCTACCAGCCCTTGCATCTCCTCCTCTGAAGGCACAGCAAAAGAAAAAGAAAAGAGAATGCTTGTGCAAGAAAAGGAAAAAATTGCGTAGGCAGAGGAAACTCTCCCAACATCAATTAAGGAAAAGGAGACATTGGCTCAGAAGAGCAGTGAGTTCCCTCCACAAAGCTACAAAACAGAAACTTTCTATTCTTGAAGTGCTAATGGGGATCTGGAGGGTTTTTGGAAGCACCAGGTTACGGAACCTGGCTGTAAGAAGTATTACAAGGGTAACAAGAAGATAAATATTATGAAGAAGAAAGAAAAGAAAAGGAAAAGTACGAAGGCAGAGGAAACTCTCCCTACATCAAGTAAGGAAAAGGAGACACATTGACACAGAAGAGCCGTGAGTCTCCACCATGAATTAAGAAGTACTATTGTTTTCAATTAGCACGCCTAGCGGTAACAAGCTTGTTTGCTTACATAACATAAACTCTGTTACAGAATGGGCATAAAGTTTATGAGTTGACAGATTCTAGGCCATCTCAATCCCACCCTTTTTCTCCTCATCTAAGGCACTTCCCAGACCTTCAAAGTGCTCTGAAAGCCCATATGCATGTTAAGCACAAGCTGGGCTATGCTGATCGGAATACAGGCTACTACACCTATTACCAGAACTTGCTGCCTCATGTAAACAAAAGCATGAGCAATGCCTTTTGGAATATGCCCAGTCTCTCAACTCCAATGAAACGCACTGTCTTCCAATACCGCACAGGCACCCTATACAATCAGAAACATGCAGTCCGATATAAAAGACCCACTAGCCTTACATGCCCCCTACCTGATTGCAATCACATGGGTAGCGCTCTCCACATCCTATCTGGCTGCCAATGCTCCATCATGCGTAATATGGTAACTGAGCGTCACAATATTGCTTGCAGGATGATTTTGAAACTGGTCAGTGAAGGCTCTTATGGGGCCAATCTTGTGCAGTTGGATGCGGGCAACACAGACCGTTTGGCCCAGCACGACCTGCAAGTCCCTGAGCAAATCTCTATCGTGCTTTGCCTTCCTACCTCTTCAAACCCATGATTCCTATTCAAACCAGATGCAACTCCAGCCGCCCTGATGCGATTTTGGTCACTCCTCACCCCACTAACCCAAACAGGCCACCCACTCCACCCTCACACAGAGTACTGCGCAGTATGGGGAGTAGCACAACTCCAGCCCGCCATATCCACTAGATAGAAATTAAATACTGTGAAGATACGAGGCCTAGTGCCCAGCTAGAAGCTTCACGGCAACAACACAGCGAACTGTGCAAACAAGTCCAAGGTGCAGAGATTACTATCCACCCAATCCTCCTGGGTGTGGGTGGAACCATTTACACTGCCCATACCCTTGATCAATTCAAAAAATTAGGGATTGACTCACAAAGATCTGAAACACTTGCAAGAAAACTCCATGCCCATTCTGTACAATATGCGCACAGACTTACCTCTACCAGACGTGCTGCACGTCTGGTAGAGGCGGCCATTGAAAAAAAAAACACTCACTATTACTCTGGTGCCCTGGAGCAGCGTGCTGCCAGAAACCCACCCGATCCACATTAATTCCCCTCTCATCTTCTGGTGAGGGAGACTCATGGCTCTTTGAGCCAATATGAAAAGAAAAGAAAAAGAAAAAGAAAAGAAAAACTATGTAGGCAGAGGAAACACTCCCTATATCAATTAAGGAAAAGGAGACACATCAGAAGAGCCGTGAGTCCCCTCCACCACCAAGATGGATCAAAAATACTAGTGGGGACCTGGGTTATTGGAGGCACCCGGCCCCAAAACATGGCTGCGAGAAGTATTGCAGTTATCAATAGCACGCCTAGTGGTAACAAGCTTGTGGGCATACTTTACAGAATGAGCATGAAGTCTGTTAGCAAATTCAATGGCGTGTTGGTGGTCAAGTCCCAATTGTTTAATCTTTGATAATCATTCTTCCGGCCACATTGCGGCGTTCAGTTTTCATGCTGGAGATAATATGATTTTGGCAGCCTGAAAGCATGTGGAGTGCGCTGTCTAATTGATGATAGCCTGTGAGAGGGCAAAGTGGGTTAGTGAACCTTTTTAAACGAACCGCATGTTTTTGGTTATAGAGGGTGCCAGTGCAATATTGTAAGATGGTGTGCTTCATGGGTGTGGATATACAGGACATGTTCCTAAAGGCATTGCTGATTTTCTTATCTGCATGAGGTAACAAACTCTGATAATATGAGTAGTAGCCTGTTTTGGAGTTGGCATATTCAAGCCTGTGTTTTGTATGCATGTGAGACTTGAGAACATTGTGAAGATTGGGGAGGTAGGTGATTTTAGGATTGGGTGCAAGAGCTGTGGATGTACCAGCAGTATGTTCTCTTACTTCCTCCTTGGCTAACCAAGAAAAGTGAGAAAAGGGGTTACCACCGGGACCTGCGCTAGGGATCTCAGTATCAGCCACGCTATTATTGGCTTGATTTGCCTGATAATTTGTAATAGCATCCGCACATTTATTACCAGCAATACCAACACGAGATTTTACTTAGTAGACATAGACATCGAGTTGCTAATGAGGGTAGATATGGTTTTTAGGACGTCTCCTTGAGCCAATGTGTCTCTCTTTCCTTATTTGATGTAGGGAGAGTTTTCTCTGCCTACGTAGCTTTTTTTCTTTTCTTTACGAGCAACTTCAATGGCACATTGGCGGTCAAGTTCCGGTTGTTTAAACTGGTTAAGGGCATGTTCAATGTAACAGGTCCCACCAACAAACAGAAGGATGTGACGTGACAGCTTTTCCACTTATGTTTTTGCAAAGATCTGCATGCTGCCGCAGCGCGGCCTCCAACTGCTGTCCAGGCCTTATACAAGCTTATCGGAGTCACTCAGTGATTGTCCCCAAGGATCAAAAGTACCAACTTTTGAGATTTAATTTCTTGGCAATGTTTATGCGCATGGAGACTAACTCTTTTATGTAAAAATGTATACATTCCTTTGTATGATTGTAAAATTCCACTTTTTTGGAGCTGTGGCATGACTAGATGCAAGTTCCGCTTACCCTGCCTCCCCCAGAGCACCTCACCTTGTAGAAGCTCCCCTGCCATCAACCCCCTTTGCATCTCTCCTGAAGCCGATTATAAACACAATCAGCAACTGCGAATGGTTAGAGAGCTGCATGAACAATTTGGTTGCATTTGCTTTCATATACACGAATGAGAAAGAAAGATGAGTGAAATTAAGAAGGAAGAAAAGAAAGAAGCTTGCAAGCTTGCCATCCAATACTCCTCATTTGCATCACTGTCTTGCCATCACGCATTGCAGCATTGAGTTACTTGAACTCAACTCAAGGTCCATATCCAGGGGCACTGTTACACATAAAACAATTCATCTTTTTATTGACAAGACTACCGGTACATCTTTTCGTGAATGGAGGACCAGCTCCTCAAGCTTGACCTTGCTACGCTTTATAGCTTGTGTGGCAGCTCGTTTTATTATAAACTGTTGCAACATTCCAGATGTTTTAGTTACATTAAGAGTGTAAAGCAAAAGCACGCGAGGGCTAACACTAGTGGGAAGCTAAACGAAAGGCACGACTCGCACACGGAAGGGCCCAAATTATTTTAAGTTAGATATTGTCTTGCTGTCTTGTGGATGGATAAAATAGAGGGAGCTAAGTGTTGTTCCTTGTAGATGGGCGCCCTACACAGGCTTTCCCTGCTGGGCCTGAGGGCAGGGGGTGCCCAGCTCCACCATCCATCCCTGATTCAGCTCTGCCGACCTTGCTTTGGGAACTGGGGCAGCAGGCACAGCTCTTCTTCATCCTCTTGGAACGGCAATGCCACCTCCCAACCTGCCTCCCTACTGGGCCACCTGCTCTCCCAGAGACATGAGGAGGAGCATCAGCAGGACCAGCAGCAGCAGCAACAGCATTTTGGTGTCCCTGTGGTTCTTGCCATGCAGCTCCATGGGCGAGCCAGTGTGCTGATGTGTGGGCGCATGGCCTCTCCTCCCTCTGGCCATCCCTGGTTGTCTTCCCACATAGCTGCCTTCAGCTTGCATGGTGGCAGCTTGCCCTCCCTGACCACCATGCGCCATGTGTCCTTCATACGTTCCCTCAGCGTGAGTTCTGCCCACTCATTCCATCTCAACCATTTGCTAGCTCAAGCACAAGTGTTCTGACATCTGTTCCTTTCACATCTTCCTTAATATAAGAAGCATGTGTACATTAAGTGTGCTGCCACTTGATGATGGTCAGCGTTGAACCATCCATAAGGTAAGGACCATTCATAAATATGCATGAGTTTTTCCTAGAGGACCATGGCACCAGCATGTTGAATGTTTGCCGCAATGGGCAGTAAAGGTGACACTCACGGCACTGCACTTCCAGTGTTCTCCATCTCTGTTTTGTGCTATTGAGATACAGGCATGCTACCCAGCCATGCACTCAAGCACACCTGGAAACACTTTCGTGCATTTTGTTCCGATAGATGTATCCTTGCCCAGACCAGCCATGTTGGATTTCACAAGGCGGCTTTGAAAGCGCAAGATGCAGGGTTTCTCCTTACAAACACAAGCCCAGCCATCCTTTAACCTCCCTGTCTATCTTCCGCTAGGGCACCTGCATCTGCTGCTTTTCTGGTAAAACCTCCATGCTTTTGGCCAAATTTCCGCTGCCTTCTGACTGCTGACATGCATGAAACAGCAAACAGCAAACTGCAAATCCTAACTGCAATTCATAATTGCCATTTGTGCACCTTCACAAGGGTGAGCAGGGAAATGGAAGGGAAAGCCTGCCTCTTTCCTGCTAGCCCTTGTGAACGTGTACACACCTTGAGTGCTGCAAAAGTGTCACTGTAGCTTGCGCGCAAAGTATGACCCTGGGCTAGCTCGTGTTGAAAGGCCGGCCATGCTCAACGCAGGCCCATGGATGCTTCAAAGAAAACGGTGGCCACTGAGCCCCTTGTCCTCAACCAAATGCTTGTTGGTAATAAGGGACGTGCTCCCTCGTCCATCACACACTGCAGTCCATGACAGCTTCCTGCTTGAAAGCCTGATTTGGAACACGGATGTGTGGGATGGAAGTGGAGGCGTTTCAAGTCATCCGGCTGTGCGTTGCTGACCCCCTCCCCACGCACAAGCAGGCAGGAATAGGAACAGTCATGTCCTCCTGCCCTCCAATTCAACACACTGCTCAAGCACAAGGGAAAGCATTTGCTCCAAGTGCAATGGGTATCTATCATGCGTATGCAAAAAGCAGAGGCTCATTTTGCGTGGTTGTGCAAGAGGGATATTCACCCGCAGAAGAATTTATGTTTGAAGAAGCACGTAGGTCTGCAGAGCAGGGCAATCTCCAGGTTTGGAATGTCTGAGGCACCCCAGCATCCCCATCCATGCCCTCTGGTTCGCAACAAGCTTCCTACAATTCAGCACCATTCAATTATTGTCATTGACACAATCAGTATGATGGCAATGCTCATGCTTTTTATGTATATTTTTGCCTTGACCTGCTCTGCCCCTGCAGAACGTGATGCCCGGAGGCAGTGGGAAAGCAAAAGGGGGCCCTCGTGTGGCTGGACTGCCTGATGCTGCAGACGCTGACGCGGCCATCAGGTGTGTGTGTGTGTGTGTGTGTGTGTGTGTGTGTGTGTGTGTGTGTGTGAATATGTGTGTGTGCGCGCGTGTGGGTGTGGGTGTGGGTGCGCGCTCATGCACGCATGTGCGTGCTTGTGCACTGTGTGTCCTCGTCCAAGTGAGTACATGCATGCTATTTCTGTTGTTGGCTGCCTGAAACTGCGCAATAGCTTGTCCATTTGCCTTGACCTCTGCTGGTTCAGTATTTACAAGCGGCCTTGATTGCAGTGGTATTTTGTAGCAATCCAGCGTATCTGATGGATGTGGACAAGCTCCGTGGATGAGGCATTTTGTTTCTTCATTGCCTTCCGGGTCCCTCTGCTTCTCTTGCCTTCTGATTGGAAAGGAATGTCCATCTTGGATTGTCGTCTGCACTCCAGATGCCCTGCTCAGGCTCAGAACTGGCGTCTTACATGGTGCTGCATGTGTCGGAGCATCAAGGCATCCAGCATCCCGCCATCCCTCCTTCCCTGCATGCAGTGACTACAACGCGCTGCAAGCGCGGCTAGGAGCTATCAGCAGGCCCAGTGCTCTGAAGACTGGCGGGCAGGTCTGTGTGGGCGTATGTGTCCCTCTGAATGGCTGGCTTGTCAGGGTGTGTGTGTGATGATGCCAGCTCATTCGTCTCATCTGACAGACCTGTGTAGATTGTGTGGAATCCCCTGGTTCACATGACGCAGGGGATTCCACGCAACGAATGCAAGGATTGGTCACCAAACCATGCAAATGCCTCAGCTGGAAATGCACGCATCATTGCACTGCCACTCTACCGCACTGTCTTCACAAGGATGGATGGTGTGCAGTACACGGGGGGGTTTAAAAAGAACTGTGATGGCTCTGGATTGTGGGTAGCCACAGTTGCCTCTGCTGCCTCGCTCTGTGTGTGGAGATCCTGGGGGGCATGCTATTGGCGACCATGATTGGCCTGGCGGCCACATGCTGCTTGTGGCAAACCTTCCCTTCTTGCAAGCAAACAGGTGCTTCAATTTGACGAGGCGTGCTGCTGTGTGCACAGATGGTGTGGGGCATGCTGGTGGCGACCAAGAATGGGCTGGTGGCCACCGCAAAGTTCCTCTGGACCTTCCCTGCGCGCGTGCAACGCTGGAGGGCCACGACGCCCGAGGAGTGGGCGCGTTGGCGTAAGGAGTTGTGGCAGACCACGAAACACGAGGCACACCACTACTGGGTGCGTGCTGCCTCCAGGTTACAGGTTACAGGAACAACAGGCCCCCGTCAGTCAAAACGAATGACTGCTGGCCTGCCCAGGTCTTGGTGCGCGCTGTCTACCCAGGTCTTTGAGTTCATTGTGAACACGTGGTGATTGCCTTGAGCATTGATGAGACCTTGGACAGAGAAAAATGAGCACTGTGCGTGTCATGGTCTGCATGGTGAACATCTCAGATGTGCCTCCTGTGTAGGTGGTCCTCAGGCGCGTGACAAGCTTTCAAGGTGTGTAATGTTTGCATTACCCAGAGGCATGCGCAGAAAGTGCTTGTGCTCCACAAATAGGCTCTTCCCATGCGAACTGTGCTTCATTGCCTTTCATGGGTGGCCACCCACTCTTTGGCTGTGCCATGCGCATCGGCTGCTGGCATGCATCTAGGTGCCAAGTTGGCACTGCCAAGACCCTTTTTCTCATGGAAAAAGGGTGTGCTGAATTGCCTCCTGTGCAGGTGGGCACCGAGAGTAGGCTATGAGATGCGCATTGCCAACAGGCATGCTTGATTGCCTTTTCTGCAGGTGGGCACCAAGCTGTTAGGCTATGAGATGCGCATTGCCAGCCGGCATGCCTGGAAGGCTGCGCGGGGAAAGACACTGAGCCGCAGGGAGCGTGCGCAGCTGACGCGCACAACGGCTGACCTGGCACGCCTGGTGCCCATGCTCATTATCCTGGTGTGTGTGTATGTGTGTGCACGTGTGCGTGCGTGTGTCCGTGCAGCCATGCATGCACTCTGAGGGAGAGTGGGTGTCTTCTGCATGAGCACACATTTCTGTGCACTTGTGGGTATCTTTCTGGTTGCACTCTCACCTTGCAGCTCATTTATTGCGCTCCCAGCAGTGCTGCTCAATGCAAGGCATCCAATGCCTGGTTCTGCTGCTGCTGCTGCTGCTGCTCAAGTTGTCCCCAAGGTTTCCCCACCTATGTGCAACACTATGCTTCCCAAACGTTGCTGTTGGACGCCCCAATCCTGTTCTGCTGCAGCGGCTGCTGCTCAAGTTGCCCCACCTACGTTTTAACGCTGGTTTCCCCAAATGCTGCTGTAGGGCATTCCATTCCTGGAGCTGCTGCTGCCGCTCTTGCTCAAGATCTTCCCAAACATGCTTCCCTCCACGTTTGAAGACAAGCTGAAAAAGGAAGAGAAGCTGAAGCAGCGGCTGGTCATCCGCCTGGAGATGGCCAAATTCTTGCAAGTGAGTGTTGGCAGGGGGGGGATAGGGCAGGAGGGATGACACAAAGGCGAAACTGTTGCAGGTAACGCAAGAGGTGACGAAGGGTGGGCAAGGTGGATGGGGTTGCGTACGAAAATAGCTGAATGGCATGGCCAAGCTGTGATTTGCATGTTGGGCTCTCTCTTGGAAATACCTGCATCTGGTTGCGTGGGCTTGGCTTTTGCTTTGAGGAATGTGTACTTTAAGCACTTTGCATAAGTTAAATGATACTGTGTCTGTGAGCCTGCCATGAATTGTGCTTCAACTGCTAACGTTACATCAGTCTGAAGTATGACTCATGCAATTGCAATCATGCAGATAAACAGTCATAATCAAGTAAAAGGCACTAGAGAGATGAATATGTAATACAGCATTTAAATAAGGCGCACTTTGGCTTTGTACTGTCATTATGTTTGCTCAAATTAGCAATGCTCGTGCAGCAGGGCAAAATGAATGCCCAATACTTAGTGCCTGGAGGCTTAGGTGGGACAAGAAGGTCAGAAAGGGAAGGCTGCATGCAAACACATGCACGCTGCTTCCACGGATTGGCTGCTCCATCAGGCCAAACAGGCTGTTTTCAGTACCTCTCTCGCGCGCGCGCACGCACACACACACACACACACACACACATGCAGGATACTGTAGCAGAGATGGCGAAGGATATATCACAGCGCAAGGGCTCGTCAGCAGAAGCAGATGACCTGTACCAGTTTGTGAAGAAGGTGCGCCGGGCATCCTAGGGCTCAACTCATTGCTTGAGGTGGATGCGCTTTGGCTCGATGTTGGATGTGGGAACCAGCAAACCGGTGCTGTCCCTTGGTTCCTGCCGGAATGCTGGGCCTTGGAAAAGGGCCGACATCCAAAAGAGGCAATAAGGTCATGGTCAAAAGGGGATGATATGGTTATAGATTCATGCTCCCTGCTGTAGGTAGACCAGACACACTGGAGAAGAATCATTGAGCACAATACAGCAGTAGGCCCCAAGGCAATCCCCGGGAGTATCAGGTTCTTCAAATTTCCTTGCTGGCATGCTGGCAGGTTTGCTTCTGCTGGCTGTTTCTGCTCTCTGAGTGTGCACGCGGCATGCCCCTGCCAGTGTTTGCTGTCGGTTTCCTCCCACCTTTGCCAGCCTCAACAAATTGCAGGCACGTGTGCTGGTAGCCTCAAGTGGGATGCACCGTGGCTTCGAGTGAGAGACACTGTGGCTTCAAGTGGGATGTATTGGCAGAGAATTCATTCGGGCACTTCCCTGAAACTCAAATCATACCGTGGATCCACAAGCTGATGCCAACCAAGGAAAGATCTCCACATCTTGAAGGATGGTCAACTCAGTGTTTTCGAGCTGTGCTCATATATTTCCATAGCATTTGAAATTAGACACCGGTGACAGCCCTCTGGTCTGTCTCTCCAGCACTCCCTCTTTCTTTCTCGAGCTGCTTGGGGGATAGAATGTACAATTCATGCTGCAAGCACTTCATACCTCTGTCCAAGACAGTTTGGAAGTCACTTGGATTACAGCTGCCCAACCTCTCACCACCTCAAACGCATCCTCAGGTTCGCTCAGGGCAGGAGGTCGAGAACGCAGAGATCGTGCGCTTTGCGCGCTTGTTCAACGATGAGCTCACCCTGGACAATTTGCAGCGGGTGCAGGTGGGGGCACAGTACTGCACACTGTTTTGTGAATTGGCAGTGCACACTGTTGTCGATTTGTATCGATTGCAAGTGGGGGCACAGCACACGGTGCTGTGAAGGGTTGCAAAGGAGCCTGAGCATGCCTCCGTACGTCATAAATATAAACTACAGGTTCACCTTTTCAAGGGTGCGATAGGTCAGTTGAGCAAGGCAAGAGAGGTTGAAGAGCTGGCAGGGTGGGTGGGTGGGTGGTTGTGTTGCGTGCTACATCATTGGCCATGTGTGCAGCACAGCTCGTTCCATATGGGTATCCTTTGGGGTTCTCAAGTGACTCAGTGCTGTGAAGATTGTTTTAGGGTGTGCATTTTGCAGCACAGTTAGTTGGCCCGTCTGTTCCTGCTGTGGTTCGAATTCAGTGGAGCACCTTTGCACCATCCGCATTGGTGTTACTTTCTCTTGCATTTTCATATCGATTGCTCACAACCTGCATCCTTATTGCCTCTTCTGGTCGACCATGTGCTGCCGTGCCAAAGTTTGCACGCATGGGTTGGACTGTTTCTGTGGGGCTGCTCCCGATCAACGTCATCCTAGAACAAGCAGCTACATACGCTCATCCACTGCACACCGGTATTCATAGTGCACACTGTCCATGGTACTGCCTGCTTGTAATCAAACTGTGTTGCCTGCAGCTTCTAACAACAGGCGAGATCCCCCCATTTGTGGGCAGCTTGTTATTCAAAAATGAAATCACCTCATCATCTCCTCATCAGCTTGTGCATAGGCACATTCATTTACAATCCCAACCGTCACCATCATCTTTATCGCCATCCTCCTGCTTGCAGCTCGTGGGATTGTGCCATTTTGTGGGCATCTCTCCGCTGGGCACAGATGCCTTCTTGCGCTCCCGCCTTCGAAAGCACCTCAGCCAAATAAAAAAGGATGACTACGAGATAGAGCAAGAAGGTAAGGCAGGAAGAGGAGAAGAATTGCTGTGTGGTACAGCAAGAAGGATAGGCCTTTGATTCACAGGAAGAGGTCAGTACCAGAGGCAGGGATTCTTAACTGTGGATGGGTCAAGTACAGAATGAGCAAAGCGTGCAGGAGCAAGAGATCCAAAGAAAGCCCCTCTCTTGGTGCAGCAAATGCATAAAGCAGCACCCTCTCTTTGGCAATGATAGAAGTATGGGGGTTTGTGCAATTGACCTGGGCTAAAGATTTTGCGCATGAACAAGATCTTGATTGCCGCCTTGGTGTGTGGGGTTCCAGATGAGGTGGTCATGTAGGGGACTTTTACAGAGTGTGTCCTCCTTGGAGAATGGTTTGTCATCCACAGACGGTAAAAGTGCTGGTGGAAAAATCCCACTGGGGACGTCTTCTAAATGATTGATTCCAGGATGCCTTTGAAATGGAAGTTGCAGGTGTGATACATACAATGGTGTGTATGTGTGTATGTGCGCGCATGCGCAAGTAAGCAAAGCGCATGCTTTTGGTAAGTTGAATGATGCAGCGAGCTGGCAACGCCATGCGCTTTCTCGCATGAACACACGCACGTAATTGGTACCTTCCAATAATGCAGCGAGCCGGCAACGTCATGCGCTTTTCTTGCATGAACGCACGCACGCAATTGGTACCTTCCAATGCACTCCATTTTGCAGGTTTAGAAAACATGACAGAAGATGAGCTGCGCATGGCGTGCCGCGCGCGTGGCATGCGCACACCCTATGGGCAGGGGGCAGTAGCTTTCATGGAGCGACAGCTCAGAGTAAGCGCATTTGTCAAGCTCTAGTAATGAGCATGCTAAATCTTTGGGCATGCAGCGCATCGAGAAATCTCTGCTGAGAATTTTCTGCATATGCAAGAACTGCCTTTAAGTATTTGAATGAGCAAATACTTTTTGCCCTGCTCTACCTCCTAAAGCAAAATATACGAAGCCTTTTTGCATTTTCGCTGCTCGAATGTGTTTCTTACAGAGAGGGGTGCGCCGGGCTTCTTGTCTTCAACCCTGCACTTTTGGTATGCTTCATGTTTGGGGATCATGGAGGTCAGTACAGAACTTAAAATTGCACGGAAAAGGAGCACACACACACACATGCAAGGACATGTGCGCAAACACATACACACACATATACACACACATGCACGCACGCATGCTCGCACGCACGCACAGGACTGGTTGGACCTGTCCCTGCATCGTGGTCTGCCGTCGTCGCTGCTGCTGATGTCGCGAGCCTTTACCATCACCGCGCCCTCCCACACGCCCAGCACGCCTGCCAGGGCTGAGCCCACTGATGTGGCTGCCAAGAAGGACGCGGCTTACGGCAAGCTGAAGGAGGCGCTGGGCCATGTCATTCCTGAGGAGGTGTGCGTGCGTGCATGTGTCTGGGGGGGGGGGGGGGGGGGAGGGGGGGGGGGATTTAGGATGTGGGCATGGGGTAAGGGTTTTTTTTGTGCGCAGCAAGCTGGAGGAGGGACCATGCATGTAAAAGGGTATGGCTTCAACTGCTTGCGTTGTCCTGGAACAGTGTTGGTTCCTGCAAACCCACCAATTCTCTGGGTGTAGATGTGAGTCATGAGCTTGTTCAAAAGTGGCCACAATTTATGAGTGACCATGAGTGATTATTTCCATGGCCATGAGAGGCACTATAGGTAAGCAATGCCTATGGAGCTGTAATTTTTGGGCATTGGATGCTGCTCTGGAAAACGCCTGCTCTCGCTTCTGATTTTATTTGCACTTGCGTAGTTTATTTCTATGCCACAGGCTGTGGACTCAGTCGCTCACTTGCTCATAAGCATGCTTTACCGATGAGGAAGGCCATGTTGCAAACCTGGGATAGAAAAGACGCCTTAACGCTGGCACCCACCTAAGTTCAGGGTGTTAAATACAGCAGGTTG
This sequence comes from Dunaliella primolecta, assembly GCA_914767535.2. Taxonomy (NCBI): domain Eukaryota; kingdom Viridiplantae; phylum Chlorophyta; class Chlorophyceae; order Chlamydomonadales; family Dunaliellaceae; genus Dunaliella; species Dunaliella primolecta. Next base: position 7,505,489 of record OU611763.1, on the reverse strand, counting down.
TACACAGGGTCCAGGCGAGCTTCAGTGCCCAGCCAAGCTGGCCTGAGGTTTTAAAAAGAGAAAAGCCTGTGGCTACTAATGCATGTGAATTGTAGCTGTGCATTCAACTGCTGCAGATCAGGGCGCCGCCAGGAAGCTGCATCTCACGCAAGCATGCAGCAGAAGCGTCATTCTCTGCTTCCTGTCTGGAGCCTGTTCTCGCTCTCCACGCCTGTCCTTGCCTCGTTCTCAACCTCTGCCGCTGTGTTTTTGCTGCTACAGGCGGTGGACTCAGTCGCAGCAGAGCAGGGCGTTGTGAAGGCGGTAGACCCAACAAAGGCGTTGCAGCAGAAGCTGGAGTTCCTGAAGCGCGAGGAAGCTGCGATCCGTGCGGAGCTGGCGCGGTCTGAGGAGGCAGAGAAGGCGGCGGCAAAATCGGCGGCAGCCAAGAAGATTGTCAGGGTATGTGCAGCATGTATGTGGAGAGTATTGACATGCGTGTCTGTGCACAAATCCTTTCAAGGACAAAGTGGATAGTGCATGTTTGTGTTATCGGACAGGGGCATGACGTGTGCACTGACTGAAAGAATCAGGCCTCACCCTTCCCAAAGGCATTGGGCAAGTGGATCTGGGTGTCCAGAGCTTAAGTGCATCGGTGAGCTCTGCAAAATTCTAGGAAGAGCTGAGTGCACCATGGAGCTCTGCATTTGTAAAGCAAAAACTGAGTGCAGAGGCCAGCTCCAGGACCAATCAAGGAGCACGACTGGGCAGGCAGCGTTCGCTTGCTGAGCCATTGCAAGGGGCTGCAGAAAGCAGGCTTCTGCCTGCTGCCGCGTTGAAGTGATGCACCATTACTTTTGTGCTCAGCAACGCGCTGGTCCGCTTCCAAGCAGCCAAAAATGCCCAGTAGGAGCGAGCATCCATCCATGCTCCGCTCTCTGCCTCGCCCTCCATCCAAGCTCTGCCTCATTGAGGCCACTACTATACACAGGTTAAATGAAAACAGGTGTTGAAAAACACCGGTGTTTAGGCTAGCGTTTCAGCACGAGTGTCCAGACTACAGACTACTAGTGGCACTGCTGATTATAGTGAGAACAGAGAAGGTGATGGTGCCAGACCCAGCATGGGCGAAGCGGGGGGGGTGGATGCCAGTGGAGTGATTGGGTGTGCAGCAAGTACAGCAAGCACACGGTGGATACACCAGGCAACAAGTACCGGCGCAGTTTTGCTGACCACAAGAAGGGGAGGGTTTTGAAGGTGTTGTTGGGATATTCTCACCACAAAGATGCCACGGTGTACGAGTATGCTCATAGGATAGGATAGGGTTACATAGCTGTACCTGCCTATAAGGGCAGCTTAGCTGAAGCAAACAGGTGCCTGCAACCAAACCAAGCCAACTTGTGTGTAAATGTCAACTGAGTATTGAAACAAAGTATGCTCATCGGATTGTGCTGTGGGCCTTTTGTGGCCCCCCTGCCCGGAACAGAGGGCATCACCTCATCACCTTTGCATGCATGTGATCGCCCCACTTGCTTGTGTGTGGCTCACTTATCATGGGGCACCTCTCATGATAACAACCACCACATTGTGAAGAAGCAGAAGCAACAGCTGCATTCAGGGCGGCATCAGGTGCTGTTTTGACGTTGTGTGTGAAACGAGATGAAATGGAAGGGTTCCTTTTGTTGTTTCCCATAATCATACTGAGCCTGAACTGGTCGTCCCCATGGCTGGACCCCCCCCCCCCGCCTAGGCAAATGAGTGTCAATAACTTTGCTACCCCATAACTTGCCTATTCCTGCACCATTCCAGGACCTGGAAAGTGTGCTGGATAGCTCTTTGTGAGCTCTATGAGGAGGTGCTGAGATGGGTGCAGTGTGTGGCCGGCAGGAAAACTGTGAAAACTGGGGAAGATAGGGATAGTCACAGAAGCAAAACTGGTGTCGTTCGTCAGCCGCTTCACCAATCCGCAACCTTAGAGTTCCATAAATCATTCCTCTGTGGTCTGCAGCACTGCTGCAAGCCAGGCCAGATTTCTGCCCGGGAACTGGACAGGAGAGCATGCAATGACGAAAAATTACGTGAGTCTCGGAACACTCATCTTGCCGATTTCCAACCAGACCACCGATAGACCCCATTGTTGTTTTGTTTGAAGCATTGCTCTGTTCTGCAACTCTGTGCCAATGTTTGGACAGAGAGCTTTAGCACAGTATGTGCAAAAGCTGGCAGAGGTGCTTCCTTCCACGCCTACATCCGTCCCGATGGGTCCCTCCACACTCCCCCAGTGCGCCCCCGCAAAATCTGACATCGCAGCATAATTAGAACACCTAAGAGCAGCTTAAGTCCAGGAGCGCTGGTCATCTGGTGCAAGCTTAAAATTCCAGCTTTTCCTGCCAGAATGGGTGGGGCCAACACAGCCTCTGAGCCTCACACAGCACCTCCACATGCTAACTTCTCAACAAAACTTTGTGCTTGGGACATAAAGTCATGTTTGGTATGCTCAGGGCACACAGAGGTGCTTACAGAACGCATGAATAGCTCGGAATAGCTTAATGGCATTGTAAGGGGGGGGGCCCAGCCACAGGGCGTATTCTTTCAGGGTTCCCTTACAAGTAAGGTAAATGTGTGGCTCAATCTCTCACCTTATTTGCCTTCCCCTTCTTTAGTAAGGGTTGTGTGGCCATTACTGGGAGGTTAAAAAGGGCCCAACCAAAGATGGACATTTCAAGGCTCACACTCCACACTCGGCCTGATAATATTTCGTGTCCAGATGTATGGAAGCAACCCTTTTCATTGATGCTGCTGTTTGGGGAGAGAAAGGAATGAGGGTGCCAATTGTTGGTCTAGACTACTTGGGGAGAGAAAGGAATGGGGGAGCCAATTGTTGGTCTAGCCATTATGATAACATCGAGGATAGGAAAGGAAAGGAAAGGGCTACATAGCTGTACCTGCCTATGTGGGCAGCTCACGACATCTGGATCACCCACAATGCAAGCTAGCACCTCACGGAAAGGCTGGCTGAGGAGGCAAGGACCCGCTCCCGCACTTTGTCGAGTATACACAAAAGTTACATACCGTTCAGGGGTGGTCCTTGCTACGCCGGTGGGGACACAACAGGAGTGACCCATCATTTCCGCCTTCCTTTCCTTCCTTAATTCCTTATGGTTCGGTCTAGCAATCCCTCTGCCAGACTTGCTTTCAGTTCACATTGAACTCTTTTGTCCACTTCTTGGGTCGCTCCAGGACTGTGGTTTGGTGGTGATGCTCGCTTGGGGGAACCTGGGGAAAAGTGCAGACATCCGCGTTCAGTGCCAAAATGCTGCTCTGCACACAAAGGCACACGCCCACCTTCTTCATTCTATCTGTTTAGTGTTCAGTCTGAACACTAAACACTGGTGTTTAGACTAGTGTTTGGTTTAGTGCTTGGTGGAGGGCTAGGCCGTTGTCATTGTGAACAATGACAACAGCCTAGCCCTCCATCCATGCTCCGCTCTCTGGGCAGAAGTTCTGCCATCTCACAGCGAATGGCCAATGCAGCCGCCTGGAGGGCCCTTACACATCATCCCTGAGCTGATATTCAAATTCTTATGGTAGCCCCAAGAATGTCATTAAGGTGCCTGCACTTTAAATTTGCCTCATCGTGTGTCCTGACCAAACTCAATATTTAATTGAATCCTGACTCAGCCAGCATTTAAGCTTTGCAAAAAAGTTGGCACGTGGCAGTGCTAGGTATGGCTCACAGGCTGCTTTGGTAGGAAGTGGTGCATTGATATACACGACGACAATCGACAACATACATGTGTTTATGTGTGTATGCATGTGTGTGTGTGTGTGTGTGTGCGCGTGTGCACATGCATTAGTTCATGCATGGGTGCACGTGTACGTGCTCTTGTGCACTGATGTGCTAGGACAGCACTGTGCTAGGGCAGCATTTTGCTTAGAGCAATAGCGCATCCGCACCACATCATGGTAAGATGCACTTGCACTGAGCAAAATACTGCACTGGTACATGCACGCACATGCGCGCTCGTGCGGGCAGAACTAAGCCTGCTTCTCTAGGTCGTTTTTTCGTGGAGCCAGGTTTTGTGGGTCTGGCTTGGCTGGAGCGTTTGAGAATACGAGGTGAATCGGAGATGTGGTTAAAATTTGGCTGGTTTCTTTTGTTGCAGTACTGAAAGCCTGTTGTTTGATCCCGGGCTGAACCTCTCCCAGGCTTGCTGTAAGGTTGCAGGTTGGTAAGGTTGTAGTCTGCACAGGGAAGAAGTCTGGAATTAGAGGGATGGCATTATTGAGGCATGGCACCTATTTTGGTCCAGCTGCTCTCCTTCGTTCTCTGTGCAATCAGCCACCCACTGCATGATGTTCTCTAAGCAACCAGCCACAGCAACCAGCCACCCACTGCATGCCAAGACACGTTCCCCTCAGCGCCTGCTTGTAGAGCCTCAGTGCCTGCTTGTAGAACCCTAGTGCTCTGGTGCCTGCTTGTAGAGCCTTGGTGCCTGCTTGTAGAGCCCAAGATCAGTTGCTCAGCTCACTCTTCCGGTCCTGGAATGGTTCGGAAATCAGCAAGTGGTGTGGTTGCACGATAACTGACACACATCTGCTTTGAAAAGGGGGTTTTAGCCCCAGGGATAACCTATACCCTCTTTCTTCCCTTGTTCAGTCATGTGCGTTTATGCGCGTGTCCTTTTGTATCATCCCTGCTGTTTGTAACACGCTGGTGGTGTTTAGACTCCACTTCATTGCTCCAACAGTGTGTCCTGTTCTCCATATTTGGTGTCTCATGATGTGCGCATTTTTCACTCTTTGGCAGACGGCCGCCACCGCTGCCATCAAGGAAGCCCTCAAGGAAGAGGAGCGCGCAGCACAAGCGGCAGTGGCATCGTCCATGAGCCATCCCTCCACAGGCAAGGTCACAGCTGTGGGTTGGAGTGCAGCCTGAAGGATTGGTGTGCAAGCTGAAGTGGAAGCTGGTCGCATGAGGGTGAAAAGGGTGTCCAGAAACAATGCCTTGCAACAATGTGTCCAGCACAAGCAGCAGTGGCATCGTCCATGAGCCATCCCTCCACATGCAAAAGGTCACAGCTGTGCTGCAGGAATACAGTGCTAGCTGAGGGTCGCATGAGGTTGGTTAGGGTGTGGCGCTGCCAACAGAGTCCTGTGCGAGCCAAACATCCGTTTGCAGTAAAAGGCCCATGCTATGCCTCAGGCTTATACTCGTGACCTCATGGACGTGGTAGTGGGCACGACTCATCCAGCACGCATATGCTTGAATCTCATCAGGTGAAAAGGTAGCAAGGGTCCCACGAGTGTCATTTTCAGGGGATCATTTACAAGGGATCTTTTAGAAGGGATCATTTACAAATGTTGTTTGCAAGGGATGATCACTCACAAGTGTTGTTTAGGATGAGCTTGCGGCGCAGGCTGCCGGCATGAAGCCCGACCTGTGTCCTTCCTTGATGATCATTTGCTGAGCTCTTGCCTGAAAAACCACAATTCCGATTTTGCATTTTGTTCTGGCGCCTTGCTCCTCTGCAGGTTCTGATCTAGACCCTGCTTCTGTATCCCCTGAGGAGGCGGCTGAGGAAGAGGCACAGGCAAGGGAGAAGCGGCTGCGAGACATCACCAACGCGCTGCTGGACCTGGCCACAGGAAGGTGTGTGTGTGTGTTGTGTGTTGCTGCTACTGACGCCGCAAGTGACGTGTTAGATGTGCAAAGTGGGCACAGCAATGCATTTGACCATTGCCTGTCCGGGGTGCGTGCCTCACCCAGGGAGTGTGCGCTCGTAACATGCAAGCTCCTGACAAGTGGTTTCCCCCATGTGTGTGTGCGTGCGTGCGTGCATGCGTGGAAGCGCTCGTGCACAGAGTTGCTTCTTATTGGTAACTTGACCTGCATTGCATCACACACACACACACACACACATAAAAACACACACAGGTGTGCCAGCCTACACAGGGTGGCTCTCATGTGCATTGCTTGCAGTGGCATACCCTCAGCGCGACCCCTTTGCCTTTTGTGCATTGCAAAACCAACTCCTCACTGATGACTGGAAGCTGCTGGCTGCCGGCAGCCTACCTTTGGACCTTCGTGTTATCACGGTGTTGCTCCTCTTTTGTACAGGCATGGCTGTGTATGTGCATGTGGAGCAAGGGCGACTGTGCCTCTCTGGGGTGGTGGTCTAACTGCATGCATGGGCGTTGTTGTCTCTGATGCAGTGGCGTGGCCAAGGAGCGCAAGGTGTTCATGGACCTCATGCGCAACGAGATAGACCGGGTCAACACTGTGCTTTCCAAGAGCGGACAAGGTGAGTGGGCCACAGTGCAGTTGCGTCACTTTTGTGGCCTGTGACCTGTGTCTCTAGGTCGGTCAACACTGTGCTTTCCAAGAGCGGACAAGGTGAGTGGGCCACAGTGCAGTTGCGTCACTTTTGTGGCCTGTGACCTGTGTCTCTAGGTCGGTCAACACTGTGCTTTCCAAGAGTGGACAAGGTGAGTGGGCCACAGTGCAGTTGCGTCACTGGCCGCCTTTTGTGACCTGTGACCTGTGACCTGTGTCTCTAGGTCGGTCAAGAAGGGGAGCGTGCTCATGCTCAGCTCACGCATTGCTGGACCGGTGTCTTGCATGCATGCAACTGCTATGGCTCACCACTGAAGCCATGCATGCTGGGTGGGGCGTTGGAAGGGTGGCACCGGGCCATTTGGGATCAGCTACCTCACCCAAGCTTTGCCCGGCATCCCAGGCTTCACCACTTCCACACTCATGTGTTCCGCCCTACTGCACTCTTGTAGGGGCACACGCCTTTGCAGGGATGCCTGCAAAAGGAAGTGTCCCCTGTGTGTGCAGAGGTGTGCAGAAAGGAAGGGAGAGGTGTGGGCAGGTGTCAAGGTCAGGTGCCCAGGTCAGGTGTCAAGACATGCCCTACTCCCATTACTGGGTGTGCTTTTGTGCATTTCCTGCTGTGATGATTTTCACACACACCTCCCATGTCAATGTCAGCGGTGAGGTTGGCTCCAGGCCTGTGAGCGCACGTCTCACTGCTGAGAGCTGACTGGCACAGCAGTGCTTCCTTTGAGCTTTGGAAATTCCTAGTTTCGTGTCTTCCAAAATGCCCATTCTGAAGGGTCTTTTTTTGGTTAATGCCAGCCCAGCCCGCTGGGATGCTTGCAGCCAGCTTTGCAGAGTACCTGCGATTGTGCGTCCCATGTCATGGCAGCAGTTCATCCAACTCAATGCGCTTGCAACTGCCTTGCAGGCAGCATGCATGCAGGCAGCCTCACTTACATACATTCCAACAGATATGTCCCAGTTGCTTGAATAAAGTGTAAAACGCTGATGTCCAAGCAGCTGCCCCACAGGCCTTCGTTCTGGCAGCAAACAGGTTTGCTGTTAACGAGGAGATGTCTGTTATGTGCGCTTAAGGGCCGCAGGGTGCTGGTTGTTGCCTGAGCACACCTGCCTTGGCCTGCTTGTTCTTCAACATTGCTTATCTAGCTCGGGAGTTCTAAACAATCGGGGTTTTGAAGGTGCTCAGAGGGCCATCTGAGGCCCAGGTCGAGGCCCAACGGCCCTCAACGTGATGTTGCTGCTGAAGTCCCTTCCACGCAGAGGTCCCCGGACTTCCCACAAGAGTCGATCTCATGTCAGTGAGGAAAGTCGTGTGAACCATGGTTTCTTGTCGAACGGCATGGTATGTCAAATTACAGGAAGCACTGATGCACAGTCCACAAGCACATACATGCTAGCTGCAGCTTACCTCTCACTCCCGCTGTTGTTGCACTGAAACAAGAAGTTTGAGGTTTGCCATGGATGGTGCTGCTGCAGGCTCCAGTGCGCGCGCCATGCTGTTTGACACCATGGGGCTGCGTGTGTCTGGGGGTGAGGCGGATGACAAGAAGCATCACGAGACAGACCCAGATGTCATCGCCAGTGGCAGGGGAGGCAAGCAGGTGTGCGTGCGTGTGTGCGTGCGTGCGTGATTGTGCGTGCGTGCGCGCGTGCGCGCGCGTGTGTGTGTGTGTGTGTGTGTGTGTGTGTGTGTGTGTGTGTGTGTGTGTGTGTGTGTGTGTGTGTGTGTGTGTGTGCGTGCGCGCGCGCGCGTGCCTGCTTGGAAGCCTTGGGCATCCAGAGATTTTGGACTCAGGACAGTGGTTGTTGGGTATCCCTTAGCAGCCTATCACATGCAAACCTCCTGCATCTGACTCGGACAGTCATTCTTGCATTGCTCGAGTCGTTCTCGCATTGCTCAGGTTGTTGCTCAGGTCATTGTTGCATTGCTGTGCTATCCACCTATCAACGTCCACACGCTTTCAATGCATGCTTTCTCCAAATAGGGAGGAATGTGCAGCTGCTGGCAGGAGTGCCAGTATTGTGCATCTGTCTTATCATTTGCTCTCTTTCTTTTGTGTCCGCTAGATGTAGTGGTGTGAGTCACTTCATTGCTCACTGTATTTTGTATCCCTGGATATAGAGGTGTGAGTCACTGCATTGAGTGAATTCCAAACCCTGAGCGAGGTGTATGCAGCCCTTTTGATGCAAATCTGCCTAATAGTGTTGACCTTTTATTTGTTGATACACGTGTGCTGCATGTGTCTGTGTCTGCATACTGCAGCTGCTGGCTTGTGTGGCTGCTTGACAAGCACGCTCAGTGTCGCGAGCATCACTCTTTGTGCTCAGAGTATTAAAGCATCCACATTCAGTTTCATGGACACAGTTTTTGACACAGAGCCGCTCAGGCATCTTCCCTGTTTTATTGCACAGCTGGGATCTCTTTTGTGATCCAGAGGATGACGCACCACTTGTTCCCACAAATTTGCATGCTGCTCTCAGGTTGCAGCTGCTGGCTTGAGTGACCGGGTGACCCGCATGCTGGCATCCATTGAGAAGGAGCTAGATGCAGTAGAATCAAAGATCGGGACCAGCATGCATGTGCTGGACAAGGATCAGGACGGTGCGTGCAAGCATTTGTTTGTGTGTCTGCATTTGTGATAGTGCACACAGCAGGGTGCAACCTGCGTGTGTGCATTGTGTGTGTTTGGGGGGGGGGGGGTTGTGCTGGTGCAAGACCTGTGATGATTACAGAGGTCTGAAAACAAGTTTGCTTGGCTGCCGTGCTCTGATATTCTTGCATGGAACAAAAGTCACAGGCAATTGGAGAGTCGTGTCACAGCTGAGCATACGTCACAGCACTTTTTCAAGCACATACAGGTCGCCGTGGATGTAGTTCCGATTTAAAAGTAGCACAGATCAGCAGAAAATGCACACACAATCAGTCTCACACCTGCAACAAGGTGGCAGGAAGCGTTGGGCATGAGCATGAATGCAGTGTCCATGTGCATGCAGGTGTGATCTCTGTAGACGAGGTGCAGAAGGCAGTGAGCTGTCTGCGTGACCAGCTGAGTCCTGAAGACCTGAACGCACTGCTGTGCAAGCTAGGGGCAGCGGCACAGGGCCATGACATTAAGGTAGGCAGTCAAACGTTTCTTTGCCCATCAGGGGCATGTCCACTGTGGTGCTTTTGGGGCATGGCTTGCTGATGTACAGGCTGGGGGCTGCAGCACAGCGCCTCAACAAGAAGTTGGGCCCTCATTGTTTCATTTGGTGCTGGATTGCCCAGCTTTTATACAAAAAAAGTGCTGACTCACTGAAAGTCAGGTGTGGCTTGCAGAAGGAATGTCTCCTCACACACGCGCGCTGTGGGAGTGCACTGAGTTTAGAAACTCCCTTGGCATCTTTTAACATGCCTGCAGGTGTCTGAGTTGCTGTCCCTGGCTTCCAAGAAGGAGGAGGAGGAAGAGGAAGCCAGAAAGAAGTCTGAGCGCAAGAACAAGGTTGACAAGAAGTAGGAGCATGTGCATGCGTGTCCTCTTTCTACAGCTCTCCTCAGCTGCCTCGCTATTCATGCCCTGCAGCTTTGCTCACAAGGCCTGCTCCGCTTCAAATGCTTATCCATGTCAAGGGTCTCAGCCCCTTATCTCCTCTTATGTGCTTTTTGCTGGAATCCTCCACCTCTCGAGCTCTTGCATTATCCTTTGGGGGAAGATGCTGACAGCAATGCGTACTTTTTCAAGTCACAAGCAGATTAGCTTTTTACGCAGCTGTAATTTGTACATTTGATGCACAGCATTTTAGGTGAGAAGACTGGGATAGTTACATCTCTATATTCATTTGTGTCGTATGCTCCAGTCTCTTATTTATTAGTGTGAGCTTTAATGGCTTTATCCTCAATATGTGGCATGTGTAAAATCTGTATTATGGTAACACAGATACCTTTGAACTTTGTTAATAGGAATGGTTACCAGCCTCAGATCCCTTGGGTTTAGAAACCAATTACCGGGCCCTTTCATTCCATCAAATCCATCGCGCCCGCTCACCTTCTGGAGCTTGCAGCTTACAAGCGTCAACTTTACTTTGATCACACCCTTGGCACCTTGGTCACGACCTTACAATTGATCAAGCCTATCACCTGGTGTTCGCTCCCAACCAGCAGTGCCCCCTGGAGCTGTCCTCATGCACTGTCCTAACATCTTGTTCCAGGCGGCCCAGCAATTCAACCAAAAAGCTGCTGAGTCTTTAAGGAAGCAATGCCAGTAGCTCCCCTGCAGAACTGTGTGTAGGAATTATGCTCAAGGACTCGCACATGTTGCTAGGAAAATAACAAGGACTAATGGTTACAATCAGAGGTGACCTTCAGCCAGTTCGTTTGGCTGATCGGAAAATAACAAGGACTAACAGCTTTAAGTATGCTCATCAACTTGTTACCACTAGGCGTGCTATTGAGAACAAAAACACTTTTCACAGCCAGGTTCTGGAGCCGGGTGCTTCCAGTTAACCTCCAGACCCCATTAACGCTTCTTGTTCTAAAACTTTGTGGCGGAGGGGACTCATGACTCTTCGGAGCCTATGTGTCTCCTTTTCCTTGATTGATGGAGGGAGAGTTTTCTCTGCCTACGTAGTTTTTTCTTTTTCTTTATGGCATGTGTCCAGTATGATGCTAAAGAAAGAAAAAAGGTGTTTATTGTTCGTAAAGAAAACAATGCAGACAAACATCAAATAAGGAATAGTCTCAAGTTACAATGGGGTTTGACCTTCACCCAGGTAGTTTGACTGCTCGGTCTGCTCAACTGTTCCAACTGCACAAAAAATATCCATGCGAGCGGAAATAAAACAATAAGTCTCATTAGCTTGCTTCTGCAAGAAATGAATAGCATCCTCAGAGCTAGCTTCAGAACTTCTCATTGAATAGTAGAAAGTGCCTGAATCGTCCAGAAAAATTTTTATGAGAAGAGGGGAAGCCAGAAAATAACTGTGCATAAGTCCTTCGAAGAGAACACACAGAAGCGCAAGAACAAAGGAACACAGCATGCTTTTCATCTTTGAGTCCTCCTTGTTCACACCTATCACAAGTTGATGTGTGCTCCTGCCACAGTGATGTCTCAACTCTTAAAGTATGGGCATGTAAGCGAAAATGTGCTATGTTTCTTAGAGCTTGCCCAAATCAAGATGCAAATACCTGGGGACATGAAAGGGTGCACCATGAACAAAGAAGGGTCTTAAAGGAAGTGCCATCCAGTGATGATACTTGGCTAATTTGTTCGTTTGTTCACCATTTTCTGCCAAGGCATCGGCATTTCACACACCTCGCATCCTTTTTCTCGAATCAACAAGAACTCCCTCATGACTATAGGCTGCCCTGACCGAACACAATGAGTAAACACGTTGCACCTGTCAAAGCCTGTGCAGGCAGCCAAAAATTATGAGGTCCAGCATTTATGGGAAAGACTGCTCAATTCAACATCTGCTTGCAGCACCTTACTGAGTGTAGTGCTGTTGCTGCGCAGTAAAGCGTTGCAAAACCTGCCTGCTGCACGAAACCATTGGAACTGTAAAGGTTCATGCCCACACAAATAAGGAAAAGAGGACATATTAACCCAAAAGAGGCGTAAGTTGCTTCCATTGAAGGTTTTCAAGAAATATTTGCATCCCATGTACAGTGGCGCGCACATCCACACAAAGGACAAATTTGAGGACCCCGAGCATTCAGAAAAACTTCCTAGGCCTATGTAACAGCACAGCACATGTTTTCACTGCCTGCGTAGTTTTTATTTTTTTTCTTTTCTTTTCAGCTACCTAGGGTGATCAGATGCAGTGGAGCTAGAAATAGATGCCTTGGGCTGTAATACTTCCTTCCCTCCTCAGGTAAGGCTGGGCTTTGCTAGGCACAGGTGTGGAAAATTGAACTTCAACATCGAGAGCTACACCTTGGCCAGATTTCCCCTGGAATTTGGGGATAGAGGATTCTGCGTGGTGTAGCAGTTCTAGGATCCAGGGGTGGAGCAAAGCTTGAATTTGTACATGATGGTAGTGTCTTGCTGAGATCCTCAAGATGCTCATGAGATCCTCAAGATGCTCTCCCCTGAAATCCAAGAAATCTCATGCTCATGAGATCCTCAAGATGCTCTCCCCTGAAATCCAAGAGAGCATCCACAAACTCTTCATTATTATGTGGGCCACCCGCCTCACCCCGGTATCCTGGAAGACTAGTGAGACTATCCTCATTGACAAAAACAAGGGAGAAGAGACAGAGATATCATCCTACAGACCCATTGGGCTTGCCAACACGCTCTACAAACTGTGGACCCGAATGGTCACTAATACGCTTTATGAATATGCAGAAGCACACTCTCTTTTGAGCTCTTCTCAAGCTGGTTTTCATAATCAAAGACACCATCCACCAGCTCCAGAGTGTCATCATTGGACTTGAAGACGCCAAAACTTTTGGGAAAGATATTTACGCCCTCATTGTAGATTTCACCTCCGCATTCAACACTACTGACCACGACAGGATGCTCTGGATAATGTATGACTTGGGCTTCCCCACTGATGCTATTGACACTGTCAAAGATCTCTATGAAAGCGCCACCACCCAAGTTAGATTGCCCTCAGGACGTAGCACTGAAAAAATTCCTGTTGAAAGAGGTACAATTCAAGGAGATACACTCTCGCCCTTCCTATTTCTCCTCTACATGGAACCCCTCTTAAGATGGCTACATGTAGGAGGGCGCGGTTACAAACACGGCTGCATCCTAGGCCAAAATGCCACTGATACTCACCTTGCTAACGTGCTAAGCAGCGCTGCCTTTGCTGACGACCTTCTCTGCCCCACTAGCACAATCCAGGACCTCAAAGTACAAGCCAAGAAGCTCACTCTCTACTCTGACTGGGCTGCACTCGTTATATCTGGCAGCAAAACTAAAGCAACGGGCATTTTACACAGTCATCCTGGAAAAGATCAAAATGGGGTGACACCATCTCAAGCTCTCTGTCAACAGCTCGAAGGAAAAATATAAATCCAAAGACAAAAGGCCCAGTTTCTTGCATCACATGAACCCTTCCTTTATCTTGGAGTTCAAATCACCATGGACTTAAACTGGAAGTATCAAATTCAACGCATGACCTGTAACCTCAGAAATAAGCTTGATAACCTTGACTCCTCCTATGCTTCCCCACGGCAAACGCTTGACATTGTCCGTACAGCCATTGTCCCAAGCCTTGCCTATGCTTTTGCAGTTACTCCTTGCACACCAGCAGACCTCATCATTTGGGACACCATGATAGACAGGATTATCAAACATAAATACAAACTCTGGAACAGCACAGCAGCAGCTATGATTCGCGAAGATTCTGATAATTTTGGACTAGGGCGCACCTCAATTTGTGTAGAATACCACAGACGCCTGGCTTTTGCACTCACATCTAGCCTAGAAGATCCCTCAACTAGACACCGCACCATAAGCCTCAATCTCCTCACTAAGCAAATAGCGGACCTTAAGCTCTTATCTACATCCTATCTTTCCAATCGAGAAGGAATCAATCTGCACATAAGACGCCAGCTCAACTTTTGCATGCGTGCCCGCCAATTGATCAGTATCCACTCTAGTAAGCTCCACCTCATGAAAGACGAGGAAGTTGTATTCAATGAGGACTTGGACCTCATCCATGAAGCCCTCTCCCTGCATAAACCACCTCCCCACAATCTCTCCTCCCTCATAACCTGCATAATGCAACCCCTAATGGGCCTTGGAATTAATGGAATCCATGAACTCACATCCCCGTGTAAGACTCACATCATCACAGTAGCTCAGCTACAATCCAAATACTCTAAGGTCAACGTTACATGTAAAATAGCACTCAACAGACTGGCAGCACTGGTTAACCTCCCCCAGACAGAAGAGTTGAATACATCCTCCATCCAAAAAATCATTGCCTACAAAAACACTGAAGCAAACACTCTTGCACACTACCGCCTTATCAAAAACACACATGGGAGTGGCCTCAATGTGGAACCAGATAACATGATTCATACCTACCCTCCTGCAAGCTCCCAACCAAACAGCACCCCTTCCACACAAGTTGTGCCATCACCACAACCTCGCTCCACATCTGACTACAGACACGAACATACTGGACGCCGCCTCAGACGTGACCAAGCTACCTTGTCCGCCCCTACAGTCAACATTCCTACACAAGAAATTTGTCCTCTTACTCAGGAAGTAATGACCGCCAAAGAAACAAAACCCACAGAAGGGCCACCCAATAAAAGAACTCGCTCCAATTATAGGATGAGCATCACTCCTACACAAATAATCCATGCTTCAACACAAAATACTGCTAGCTTTAATGTTTTGACGCCCACTCAACAAGATTCACCTACGGAAGGGCCACCTAGCAAGCGCACACGCTCAACATTAAAACATACCTTCACATCCATGTCTCAACCTTTTAGCCAGAATAATCCAGGAGCTAATGCCAGTCAAAGCACTGTTAACTACATCCCATCGCAGCCCAACTCCCCATGCACAACAGATACTGGCCATACAGGCAAAATCCGCAACCCTCCTTCCTGTCCAAACACTCCACACAGCCTAGATACACAAAATAATAACCACAAAAACAAAAAGAAAAAAATGCTTCACATAGAGAAAGAGCTCACCCCTCCTGTCATCAACCCCCTCAGCTCACTATGCCAAGCCTCTGAGGTCTGGAATTATAAGAAAACCTCAGTCCACAAGCATACAAAAGCAAAAACAGCTAGCCATGCTATCAACGCTATATATAACCATGATTTTGACATAACCCATATAGATGGTTGGAGAAACTGCACGGTCAATAAAAAAGACGGATGGAGAAGCCTCATTCACCTTCAAGTGCAATACCACACCCATTTTGCCCCAATGATTATTGAGAAGTGGGTCCTGCCTTTCTTCAAGAAAGCTGGCCTTCAGCCTGCAACTCCCTCAACTGCTGCTCGCACTGATATTGAGTGTGCTTGCTGCCAAATATGCAATTACCATGGTGGCTATGAACCTATCAACTCTGAACCTCCTTACCTTGATATGTATATCTGTGATGTTTGCCAACGAACGTACCACTGGAAATGCATGAAAGAACTTGGTTGCTATACTGATGGGCAAAGACAAGAGATAGATGCAGCTGACACATGGGCTTGTCCCGCCTGCGCAGGCCTTAACAGTGCACAGAAAATTGACAGAGAATGCCAGTCTAGAGAGGAGCTCATAATGGTCACTTGGATGCCCTCCTGGGAGCCTGAGGAAACTAGAGAGACCTGGCCTAAATTCCAACAGCGTCTGCTTGAATTTGAAGCCAAGCTAAGTGAACCAGACCTTTCCCGACCCACAGCAGACTCTGCCTTTTCTAACCTTGAAAGACAAGGCTTTGATAAGCCTCACGCTATTAATACTTGGAGGCAAAAACTAGACACAGAACTCCGCAATAAAATTTCCTTAGACATACACCCCACCAATCCACAAGTAGACATTAAACCCACTGGTTGCAGTGAATTTTGGCTGCATGACATTGACCTTGTCAAGTACAAAGTAAAACAAAACCCCAATCTAACATCACTAGACACTGAATCACAAAGCCCCAACTCTCGTGCTCCACCTCCCCTTCTCCTCCCGGAAATTTACAAAGCATACATGGCATGCGTTTACAACACAAAAGGTAAATGTGTTGGGATGATAACTCCTAGCCGATTTCAAATCCTTTACAAGGCTTTCTATAGGGCCAAGCTTGCAGGCTTGCATGAAGCCATAACACCTGCTCCTACTAGCTTTGCATCTGAGCTGCAGGGGCTCCTTGCTCGCAAGACTATGCTAGAAAACAAGTACGCTAGTAAAAAGATTAAAGACTCCTTTTCGCGGGCCCTGCCAACCCCCATCCACGCTGCCCTTAAAGAATGGGCCCTGGTAACTCAAAAAGAAAAGGCCTCCCCGCTGGACCACAACCCACAATACCAACATTACTGGAGCACTGACCCCCGAGACACTCTCTTTGGTGCCCACCATAACTCCCTCTCATCCAGATATTCCGGTTTTTCTGTCTGCCATCCCATTTACACCGAGGAAGCTATGACTCAGGCCTTACGCCATGCTATCTACTCAACCATTCTCAACACAGAGGCCACTGCTACTTTCATGTTCCTCCCTGTATGGGGATAACACATGGTAACTAACCCCTATTCCAAACTCATCACTGCCTATCCACATCTCTGTTGTGAACTTGGAACCATCGCTCGTACCAATCTTTGCTACAACGATCCACAATCCTCCATCAACCAGGAAATACCCCTTTCTCAGCACACCTGGGACCTACAAATTATTGCAGTATGGAACACAGCTGCAAGGATTCATTTAAACAATCATGACCCAGCTTGGCTACAAGGCCTGGCTTCGGCTGTACCAGAAGTTAACTTGAAGCTGCGCAGTACAGGCAACCATTCTACTCTCAATACAATGCATGCTGATATGCCTGGATTCAATAAATGCCAACGCCTCCCCTCTGACAAACAACAAATATCTAGATATCTTACCTCTCCACACGTAGGTAATCAGAAAGAATTTTTTGTACCTAACCAATCTAGTCCAACCCTCAAGCTCAAAGTCCCTGACTGGAGGACATGGGCTTACACTGATGGTAGTTGTCAAATCCAGAATGGCAAACAAGAAATTGGAGCAGGAGTCTACTGTCCTCTCACCGATAGCAGAAGTTTTGTCGAGCCCAATGGTGCTGGAATTACCAACACCATATGTCGAGCTGAATTAGCAGCAATTGCTGCTGCCATCACACACTCTTATTCACACATTGCTTCAGACAGTCCCACCTCTCTTCATCAAATACGTAAACAACTTATTTACCCAGAGAAGCACAAACAACATATTCAAGGGGATGTCCTAAAAACCATATCTACCCTCATTAGCAACTCCCAAAGCAATATTTGTTTCTACAAAGTAAAATCTCATGCTGGCATTGCTGGTAACGAATGTGCAGATGCTATTGCAAAATATCAAGCAAGCCAAGCCAATAATGATGTGGCTGATACCGGGATCCCTAGCGCAGGCCCCGGCGGAAATCCTTTTTCTCATATATTTTGGTTAGCCAAAGAGGAAAAAAAAGAACACAATGCTGGCACATCCACAGCTCGTACACCCAATCCTAAAATCACCTACCTCCCCAATCTTCAAAATGCTCTCAAGTCTAATATGCATACAAAACACAGACTTGGATATGCCAACCCCAAAACAGGCTACTCATATTATCAGAGTTTGTTACCACATGTAGATAAGAAAATCAGCAACGCCTTTAGGAACATGTCCTGTATATCCACACCCATAAAGCGCACCATCCTACAATATCGCACTGGCACCCTCTATAACCAAAAACATGCGGTTCGCTTCAAAAGGTCCACTAACCCACTTTGCCCTCTCACAGGCTGTCATCAATTAGACAGCGCACCCCACATGCTTTCAGGCTGTAAAAATCATATTATCTCCAGCATGAAAACTGAATGCCACAATGTTGCTGGAAGAATGATCATCAAAGCTCTTAGCAAAAGCCCGTGGGGAGCAGTTTTGGTTAACATGGACATAGGGAGTGGTGATAGGTTGGCGCAGCACAACCTTCAAATCCCTGCACATGCATCAAACAGAATTATACCCCCTTACCTCTTTCCAAGAAATTTTTCTAAGAGATCTAGACTCACCTCCAGCCGTCCTGATGCTATACTGATTACTCCCTATAAAGCCAAACCCACTTCTTCTCCTTCTACCTGCTGCTCACACCATCATGCGTTACGCAGCAGACACAACCCCACACTGAGGGCCACAACAGCCAACCGCGTGAGGCAACCCCACCAACTGAATGTAAACCAGCGGCACGTGCACTTGATCGAAATTAAGTGCTGTGAAGACACGAGGCCTGGACAACAGTTAGAGGCGGCACAGCGGCAGCATACAGACCTCAGGAAACTTATTAGTGCTAAAGTTGTGACCCTCCACACTATCCTTCTGGGTGTTGGTGGGACCTGCTACACTGAGCACACCCTTAACCAGTTTAAAGAACTGGGACTTGACCACCAACGCACCAATAAACTTGCTCGCAAACTTCATGCCCATTCTGTCATGTATGCCAACAAGCTTGTTACCACTAGGCGTGCTATTGAAAACAAGAATACTTCTTGCAGCCTGGTTATGGAGCCGGGTGCTTCCAATAACCCTCCAGATCCCCATTAGAGTCTTCTTTTTGTAGCTTCGTGGTGGAGGGGACTCACGGCTCTTCTGAGCCAATGTGTCTCCTTTTCCTTAATTGATGTAGGGAGAGTTTCCTCTGCCTACGTAGTTTTTCTTTTCTTTCTTTCTTGCTGACAAAAAAAAATCATGTGCTTCTTTATGCCTTGGGTCTAGCTCTTCTTAGTGGTTTTGTCTTCACATCCCAATTCTTTGGTATCACTTTGCATTCAGAGACTTCATGCACGTGACAGGGGGGTCCTGGTCATGGGATGTCAAGATGCTGTTTTGGCTGCGTCACTTTCTCAGCCTGACACCCCACATCAATTAAGGAAAAGAGGTTACCTAGGGCCGAGGCACCGTCACGGTGTAACCCCTTCACCAAGAGAAACAAAAGAACGAAGTCAATGGGAATCAGGAGGGATACTAGCAGTAGCCCGTGCCTGATCTTAGTGATGAGAGTTGAGAGAAGTCTTCTCAAGAGCGCGTCTGGTGCTAGTAAGTTTATAAGCGTACTGAACAAATTGAGCACGAAGCTTCCGAGCAAGCTTGATGGCCTTGTGAGTGTCAAGACCAAGCTCTTTAATAGGTTCCAAAGTGTGCGGGGTGTAGATGACCCCACCCACACCTAACAGAATAGTATGGAGGGTGACTTGAGCTGAGGCCCTTGAGAGATGGTGATATAGGTCGCGGTGCTGCTGCTTGGAGGCCTCGAGTTGGCTGTTGGGCCAGGCGTCTTCACAGTATTTGACTTCCACAAGATGGACGTGTCTCTGATCTGGAAGGAGCTGACTAGGGTCTTGGAAACGTGTGCTATTGAAAACAAGAATACTTCTTGCAGCCTGGTTATGGAGCCGGGTGCTTCCAATAACCCTCCAGATCCACATTAGAGTCTTCTTTTTGTAGCTTCATGGTGGAGGGGACTCACGGTTCTTCTGAGCCAATGTGTCTCCTTTTCCTTAATTGATGTAGGGAGAGTTTCCTCTGCCTACGTAGTTTTTCTTTTTCTTTTCTTTGTCTTGGGCCTTGAAAGTGGGTGGAGTGGCTGTGGTTGGCGCTAAGTCCTCCCTGTTCCCCCTGCGCCCCCCTGCACTCCTCAACAGATACTATAAGTCGCCCTATAGTATAAACCCTATACTATAAGTCTAAACCTATAAGTCGCCCCGTGTGCTGAGATAAACTGGGCTAGAGCTCACATGTGGCAGGTAAACCCTAATTATGGGAAAATGGCTAAAATCGCCACATGACACCAACCACTGGGTCTTTTCACTCCATTATTTTTGCAATGCTACTCTTTTGTTACAAGGACCCCAGATCACTAAAAAGAACCCAATTTAGTGCAGGGGGTGGTCAGACATGGAGTTTTGGTGATGAAAACTAGGGTCCACACCATTGCAAATTAGGCATGTTCTCCGTAATTGGCTGTTTTGAAACCCTAGTGCTTTAGAAAGCCTGCAAAACTAGAGGAAACCACACTTGAAAACAGCCCGTTACGGAGACCCTATGCAAGGAGCATGCAAAAAACACCTGATTTTAGGCCTCAGCTGACCCCCTCTGCAATTTTCCAGCATTGCAAGGCAATAACGCAGACATCACTTACACACAACTATGGCAAAGGCTAACCGCCAACCAGGTCCTTCAACAACAGAAAAAGCACACACACACACACACACACACACACACACACACACACACACACACACACACACACACACACACACACAAATTAACGGCAGTTCCAACAAGGCACACAATTTCAGCTTGCAAATTCTACGAGGGTCCCACTACGTCTCCACCACGCAAGGATGGCCACTACACAACACACCTTGGCACACACAACTGCAGTGCACTCAACCAGCAAAAATATGTAAAAAGATCATCTACCACACCCGAGGAGGCTGGTAGGGCGGATCGCATGGATATCATATCCATGATGCTGATGCAACAGCAAGGCAGGATGCAGCATCCTACAAACAGGCTAGCCCACCTAATCTCCAGCTACAGCCATCTCCGTGCCAGCGGGCATCAGCCGGCGCTTCACTTCAGTAGCGCTGAGCTGCTGAAAGCTGCCATCGTCGAAATTGGCCTCATAACACTTGAGGCCTGCTTCTAGGCCCAGATCACTAACACGCGCCAGCTTTGTGGCAACCTTCCTGGCCCGCATGGCGACCAGGCGCCCGTCATAGGCCGCTTGCCCCTGGTTCCTTCTTCTCGTGGCGGCATCTTCTCTTCTGCGTTTAGAGAAGAGAAAACATTAATGCTGTGGCGTACAGCAGCTGGCCAATTCACTGGGGCACCCAGGGTCTAACTAGTAGATTCACTTGCACAGGTTCTAGAGAGTCATTGCGACTCTTGCTGACTTGGGTCTTTGCTCCTTCCTTGTTTTTGAATAACTTGACTGCGCTGCGTACACAGATGCTTGACACACACTTAACTGGTGGGCTCCTCCTCCTTGGGCTTTATTCGTCAAGCCTGACATCATTCTCAGAGTCGGCTGACTCTCAATGCTAGCCTGTTTCCTTACACTGACTGGACAAAGCTAATAGCAATGAAAGATGGTGCTATTGCGAGTTCATCAAAGGTTCTCTAAACGCAGCCTCAGCTGCTCAATCACAGGTAAAAAAATCAACCACCCAACTAACTCAACTAACTTGCAGCACTCTCTCGGCACAGCAGACCCTCGTCATGACAAATCTTACAGCATCGCACAGGGACCCTCTAGAACCAGAAGCACATGGTGTGCTTCAAAAGATCCACAAACATGTTATGCCCACTCTCAGGCTGTCATCAATTAGACTGTCTGATTTAGACTGTCTGATCTAGCTCTACCTCTATCAGTCTGTCGAAATCATATTATCTCTAACATGAAAACCGAACGCCACAATGTTGGTGGAATAATGACCATTAAAGCTCAAAGTAAAGCCTTTGGGAGCAGGCTCGGAAAATATTTGGGAGTGACATTGGAAGTGACGGTCACATTGCTCAAACTATACAGAAACTCCATGCACGTTCTGTAAAGTGTGCTCACAAACTTATCACCACTAGATGCTCTGGTGAAAAAAGGAAAACTCCTCACAGCCAGCTTCTGGATCCAGGTGCTTCCAGAAACTCTCCAGACCCCACTAGCCCTTCCTGTTCTTTAGCTTTGTTGTAGAGGGACCTACGGCTCTTTTGAGCCAATGCGTCTCCTTTTGATTAATTGATGTTGGGAGAGTTTTCTTTGCAAACGTAGTTTTTCTTTGTGGTTCGTTTGATTGGTGTGTCTAAAATTGAGCGGAGGGGTGGGAGGACCCTAAATTTTCCTTACCCACCTCCATAACAATTTGAAACACAGGATCTTCAACATATTTGCAGATCTTTCGGGAGCCCTGTCAGTTGGCACCCATTGGATGCAAAGTGAATGAAGGGGGATTTATGTGCTCAACAAGTAGTCCTTGCTGCGTGCAAGTTTGTGGACTGCTGTTAGTGTGACAGCTAGTGTGCAGCAAAATAGATCAGCTTTTCGATGGATCCAGGACAGATGCAATGTGAGATGTTTGATGACTGACAAAGAGGTTGAGATGGCAGCTCGAGCAGGATCTGCAGGATGTTGTGGGTAAAAATTTCATACATGAGTCTCCGCGACTTTGCTTCTGCTCCACAACTAAGACTGGAGCCAATACAGCGCTAGCGAAAAACTTACAACCAATTGCAGGTTTCAGCCAGGTTTTCTAGCCGGGTGCTTCCGGAAACCCCCCAGACCCCCACTAGCTATTTTGGTTTGTGCTTTATAGTTGAGGGGCTCAAGGCTTCATTGAGCCAATGCGTCTCCTTTTCCTTGATTGGCGTGCGAGGCCTCTTGCGATCTTTTCTTCCAGATTTTTGTGCTGCTTCTCACCACTGTTTAACATCATAACTAAAGGTTTGGGAAATAAAAGGTCGCAAGGATGGAGGCATGTGGAAGCATGGCGGAACCTTTGCTTGGGCTTAGCACTGCAGCACGTTATGCATTTTCCGTGCTGCAAATGAGCAGATGTGGGATTACAATTTTGTTTTATTAATTCCGTAGTAACATGTCAAAAGCGAGCATGTGTTGCAACTCAGAATTGAGGGCTCAATGAGGGGACAGTTCCGAGGTCCCCATTACCACCACAATACACAAGCAATACACAGCAGCCGAAGGAGAATTAGCAGCAGCAGTGGATCAGCACCACTCCATTGGATGAGTGTACTTGCACCATCATTCAAATCACAGTGTGGGGATGGAGGTCTGTGCGACAAGAGCCCACAACACCTGATTGCTCTCCTCAAAAACACCATAACCTCTGCAGCATCATACTTTGCGACGCACGCTGAAATTGAGGGAAGCAGTGGACTCCTCAAGAAGATGCGCGCTGACCTTTCCTCAATTGAGCATCAGCACTCCCCTGATAATACCGCTGCTGAGGACAGTGCCATGGCAGCAGCATCATACCAAGGCGTTACCAACAACCTACGTGGCTTTCTTGGAGAGCTTGAGGCTGTGCAGGTGCAAGCTTGTGCATATGTTTTAACATACATTGTTGGTTGCATCGATGCCTGCGATCCCCACGTTACTCCAGCCAGTGCATATGTTGAGCATAATTTATTGGTTGCATCAATGCCTGCGATCCCCACGGCACTCCAGCCAGTAAGTCTGCCATGATGTGCGGGATTGGGAAGGGCTGCTGTGCTACTGTGCACATGCTACTGTGTTGGCACCTCTCAATTCCCTTGAGACCCTCTTGCTTTGTTTGAGGAATGCAGGCGGGCCTGACTGAGGAGCAGTGCACTTTTGACGCACTGCCGCTTTGCTCACCAGACACATGGCCTGCAGTAGACCACTCGCAACTGTTACTTGTTGCCTCCTTTGTCTGTTTCCTTGATGACATGGGCTGTTGATGGTCATTCTTTGATACTGGTTATTCAATACCAGGCCTGAGATTAAATCCTTGCCTCCTTGGCTGGGAGTTGCACAGAGCCTGTGTACGCTTTTCCTCCATCCATTCTTGCAGCATGCCCCTGGGGTTGTGGCTGTCTGCAAAAAATTCCGCAGCGTGCCGTGCTGCGCTCCTCCTCCGCCAGACGCAGCATCTGCAGCACAGCGAAGGGCTGCCCTAAACCAGCGCATCGCACAGAAGCAGCAGCTCAAGCAAAAGCAGCAGCAGCAGCAGCAGAAAAGAGAACTCCTTCAAGGACAGGTGCCCACGCAGCTCCCCGCAGCTGAGCTTGATCAAGGGCCTCAGGAAGGCCAGCTGGAGCTGAGTCAGCACAATGCCCAAGGTGAAGGGTTTCTGAAGCGAGCCCCAGGGCAGAGTGTTCATAAGCTTGGGCTCAGGCAAGACAAGCAGCAGCAGCAGCAGCAGCAGGAGCAGCAGGAGCAGAAGCAGGAGCAGCAGCAGCAGCAGCAGCCACTGACAGTGGAAGTGGATGTGGTTGCGTGTGAGGGCAGCTGTTGGGTGGAGGTCAAAGCCCAAGAAGCGTACGGCATCGAAAGCCCTCACTGGGAGAGGAAAGAGGGCAGCAGTGGACATGGCAAGGTCAGCGTTTAGAGTGTGGGGGAGGGAGCTGCATTGTTGTTGGTACTGCAAACAATTTTGAGGGGTTGGTCAGTACCCAGAGGGTCCCGACTGGCCATTTTGGGGTGGTCTGTCACAGGAAACTGTTCTGAGCCTCCCTGGCCTTGCCCCTCCCAAGACATTTTATGCATTTATGTTCTATGGTTATAAAGGCACAACTTTGCATAAAAAGATCTGGTAAAATCGGCTTTGTGCGTGTGTGCAAGGGTGCTCAAAATGAGGAAAAGGGGGCAATGTGGTGAAAAATGGGAATTTTTCCACCCTACCCCATTTTGTCAAATTTACCCTTAGGTGTGTAGCAGTGGTATAGCAGACACCATTTCAAAAGGAATCGGGTAAATTTCTTGGTGGTCTGGCTGAGTCAGGGTGGGCGAGAACGTCTGGGGGTGTAGGTGGACCTGGTAAGCCTCCATCTCTGTTTTGACTCAGGGAGCACTTCCCGGAAACCTTTATTCACATGTCTATGAATATAACATCCTTTCAATCATATGTAGGCCCTGCTTCAAAATTTGGGGTGGAAATTCTGAGGTCTGCCCGATTTTTCAGCCAACCTTTGACCAGGCCTAGATCGGCACCAGTCACTGGCACCAGGACCAACAGATGGTGCTCATGAAAGGCTAAGCACACAACACACAAATTTTCATCTTGGCACCAGTGACTGGCGCAAAGTTACAGTAGTTCAAAATTGCACACGTGCGTTGGGACTCTCTGGTCAGTACCTGTCGGGTGCTTCCCGTTGGGCTTATGAAAACGTGGATCGTGCAAGGATTGTTCCGCCTCTCCATTTTTTGGTACTGCACGGCTACCGTTGTTCCAGGCTCTGAAATGCATTGCTGAATGCAGAGCGACTGTTGCCGCCCGCCTTGCTTGCATTGTACCACAACCGGGGTGTGTTGTTGGCAGCCTTGCAAATGCAAGAAAAAGTTTGCTTATGCAAGTGTTGACCCATGGCTACAGAGTACTGCCTGGCGCGGTCTAGCAGAGCGAGAGAGGCAGGCTTTGAAGAGGCGCTGCCTTTTTCTTTCTGTTGCCATGGAAGCATGTGTTGCTTGGCACGGTATGTTGTTAACGTCACCCACAGCAGCAGGTCAAGAGCTGTGTTGATGTCATGCATATGGGGACGGGGCATTGCTCTTAATGCTATCGTTGAGGGAGTCCCCAGCTTTTTCGTTATGATTTACACTACAGGGACGAGATCATCAGGTGGAGGGTCACAAGCAGAGGATGAACCTGGCCTTAGTCACAAGTGTCAGAACCGACAGTGATCAAAGCTGTATGTGTGTCATGACACTGCTGCGCTTGCAGGGTCTGAAGCAGCAGGTGGAGGAGCTCATAGCAGTGGCCCAGGCACCGTGCAATGCATGGAGGTGGCAGCCACCCAGAATTGCACTGTACTTCCCATCTGGGCAGGTGAGTGGTTTGATAGGACAAAGACATATCATGCCATTGTGTGCCATTTATGAAACTTGGGGAGAGCAGGAGACGGCAAACATTTTCCTGATGGGAGGCAAGTTTGCAATTTGGGCTAGACCCTCCAGACCCACCCTCCCACCCCAAAACCCCTCATCCAGTGCCCCAGTCCAGATGATCAGGGTACCAATCTGCCCTCTTCGAATTCCCCGACCATCTGCATATTCATTGCACTGAATGCGTGAGTTGCAACAGAGTATTGGAGCAATGCTTGAGCGGTGGACACCCTTTTGCATACCTGCCCTGCCAGGCCACCATATCTGGCTAGCAAGTTCACATACTGCCTTCTTAACTTCCTATGCGTTGCGTGCACCTTGCACTGTCACTGTCCAATGCACACCAGAAGGGTGCCAATTGACAGGATTTAAGCTGAGGATTTTGATGGTGTGTTCAGGATTTTGGGGAAATGACACGGGTTAAATCTGGAGGGGGAGGTCCCAAAATGTCCAGGCTCCCCCCGACCCACCTCTTCCTGATTGGACCCATGCGTACACCAATTGATAGTTTTTGATTCCAGGATTCCAGACATGAAAGTCTTAAGAGGATTGACACGTGCCGTCCAAAAGTTATGATGTCTGAAGCCTCTGGGGAGAAGCTTTGTGTTTCGATACAGGAAAAAACATCTACCCCTGCTGACCTCAAGTTGTAGATGCATGAAAAGCAAGCTCCGCGCGTACGCATGGGTACACACACGCACACATGTATACACACACATGCGCACGCACGCACACACACACACACATTCACAAACGCTGCTTGGCAGGTGGGCAGCGATGTTGCAGATGCCCTGCAAAGCATGGGGGTGCATGTGGCTTTAGGCCCAGGTAGGGTACCTCCATTTTGCTTAACCTTGCAGCAGATCTTGGTTATCTGTGGGAAAGATCAGGGGTGCATGTGGCTTAAGGCCCAGGTGGGGCACCTTGAAAGCTCTTTCTTGCTGAACCTTGCGGATGATCGAAGGTGTATGTGGGAAAAATTAAGAGCGGATACAGCTCTTTGCTTAGGCAACAACACAGACGAGACAGTGGAAAGTTTCAGGAAATGAGGGATTGCTTGAGCCATCCACCATATGTCCATCTATCTTTCTTGGGCAGTTTTTGCATTTTTGTGCATCCATGTTAGAATACAATTGGGTGTGCGTATGGTCCTTGGCTCCTTAGCTCAGGAGAAGCTCAACTTCTTCTTCTTATCTTAATTTGAGTCAGATGCTTGTGCGTTTGCATGCCTTTGAATTTGTGTTCATTTGTGCCTTGAAACTCCTTAAAACTAATAATCACGA
Source organism: Dunaliella primolecta (assembly GCA_914767535.2). Taxonomy (NCBI): domain Eukaryota; kingdom Viridiplantae; phylum Chlorophyta; class Chlorophyceae; order Chlamydomonadales; family Dunaliellaceae; genus Dunaliella; species Dunaliella primolecta. The sequence goes on along the minus strand of OU611763.1, from coordinate 7,478,603 downwards.
TTGAGCTCCCCTGAGCTTTTTTTGGACCCACCAAAACTATCCACTGACAGATAGGTGACTGTACTAGATGCGTGCTGGCAAGCACCAAAGAGCACCAATCTGCAAATGGGCTGTGTACCCAACAAGCACAGGCGTACTTTGTCACAGGCAGATGCTAACACTTACTACTTGCATCACTCGTATGATGCAAACATACGTGCAATTGCACAGATGCATTGGAACACCTGCCCCCGCCTCCTCCCCCGCCCAACATCACAAACCTGGACACCACAACCTTGTGTGCCCTGGTGTCTGAAGTCAGCCATGCATCACCCCAGGTACTTTTGTGTACTGTTTGGTTGTAGGTTCTTTCTTGTGCTCCAACCAGCAATAGTTGTTGGAGTTTCTGTTTGTAACGCCTTGACATCGCGAATTGTTTGGCCTTGCTTAGTTTGAAGCACACTTAACGAGCCTTTGGCGCAGGAATGGGCTGCACCCTGGTTCTGAAGTCAGCCACACAAAGCCCCAGGTACTTCTGGGCTTTGCATTATATCCATAGTCTGCCCTTGACTTGACTCACATATCATCCATGCGCTGCCCCAGGCACTTTCATGTGCTCCATTGTCTCTGTGTCACCTCACAAAGTGCATCTCTGTGACCTCACAAGTGCATCTCTGTGACCTCACAAGTGCATCTCTGTGACCTCACAAGACCCTGGGCCTCTTCACGCCATGGACCTAGGGATCAGTCTCTTTTGATATGCGCCTTCCCATGCGTGTCCCATTTCGTGTGCCTAGGAGGCACTAGCACTTCCCAGGTCACTTTATGAGCCAGCGTCAGATCTTTGACATGCGCCTTCCCATATGTGTCCCCTTTGGTGTGCCTTGAAGGCACTAGCACTTTCCAAGTACCTTGGGTGATCTGGAACCTGTGCACCAACATTGGGTTTGTGCTTTGGTTGATCAGGCATAGGCCGCCCCTTTTGAAAACCAGGAACAGTCGCACTCAAATGCTTATGCCAAGCTTGATGATTGGACTCGGGAGCCCCTGTGTTGGGGGCATGTACATGGTATCCCCATTGAGGGTCTTGGGCATCCCTCTTTTCTGGGCTTCCAAAACCATTGCCAGGGCCAATTTGGTCTTGAAGTTTACCGCACAGGCCCCCACCAAGTTTCACTGTTAACCACTCAGCACCCTATACCATACTTCACCATTAGTCATTGAACACCATACTCCACCACTGTCCACCCCACTCCACCTGCCACAACATGCAGGACCCCACCATACAGGCCTGGGCTGCACGCACGGTGCACTGGCGGGACTGCGCAGCAGCAGAGGCTGAGGTGTGTGAGTGAGTGCGTGGGTGGGTGGATGCAAGCATGGGTGCACACATGCTGTGTGTGTGTGTGTGTCTGAGTATCTACTTTTGACATCAATTATGGGTTTACTGGGAGCAATGTACCGCTAAGAAGGTTTCTGGGCTTACACATGCTGCATTGCGTGACACTAGTGTGTCAGGTGCTTTCTTGGAGGAATATTGTCAGCGTTCCAGCCGCTCGTTTGGAAGTGCCAGATGAGAAGGCTATCCGATCTATCTGCCGTGCAGTTCAACAGTCTTGTCCTTCAACTGTGAAGCTGTGCCGGCTTTGCACTGTTGCTGAGTAGGTATGCAGCCTATGTGCTTTGCTGTGCAGCTTTTACAGGTAATTTCCTTTTGCTGGGCAGTTATACAGACAGAGTGCTCGTGCAGCGCAGCACACCGAATCTGCTCTGACCCCTCAAAAGCTACCTCACCCTGCACGATTCTGCAAAGCAGGATCTTGCCTGTGCCATAGCTCTGTGTGCTGCCACACTCTTGGCGCATGACACCCTCTGTGTCGTTGCATGACATCCTCTGTGTCGTTGCGTAGCATCCTCTATCTCTTCGCATGGCAGCCTCTGTTTGTGTTGGTGCATGCTTTGACAGCCTCTCTCTTGTCACACGATAGCCTCTGTCTTGGCGTATGGTAGGCTCTGTCTGATGACATGACATGCGCATGCATCCAGGTGTGCAAATGTAAGTCCGAGTCCTCGGGCACTCTCATTAGGCAAGTGGTCCTGTCAATGGATTAGGTTGAGGAGGAAGCCATCACGCACCTGTTGTGCCATCAGATGCTGGCACCAATCCCAACCACGCTGAAGTGTTTACAACACACTCACACACAACTCAGTATCGTGCAAATGGCTCAATCAAACCATTTTGCAGCCGTGCTCAAAAGCGCATGCACAGGCACGCGCTGAAGAAAGATGCAAGATGCAGCTTTTTCAATGTCCAGGGTGTTGCTTGTTCCCCCCCCCCCCACGGGTCCGCACCCCTAGTCTTTCCCCTCTTTTCCTTTCTTGCCAGGCACCTCTCTTGCCCTCCCTACAGCCACTTCTCTCTGGAGGGCGGCAGCTCATAGCAGCAGACATTGCAGTTACCCAATTTGAGAAGCTCCTATCCATGTTTGGAGGCCCAAAGGAGCGGCAGAGGTGATTTAAAGCACATTATTGCAGTTTGATCTCGGACCAAAAGCTTTTCTTTGATTGCATAGTCTTTGGAAATGGCTAAGTAAAGCGATTCTGCTGCTAATGAGTACGTCAAAAGTGGTCCTCCATATGGGCAATGTAGCTACATGCGCGCTCAGGACAAACTGTCATACATGTTTTGCCTGATCACAGGCCTGGCAAGCTTTGCACAAGCACATACCCTTACGTGCCTCCATACGCTTCCATATGTTGAAGAGACATGTTTTCTGTTCTACCTGCACTCTTTGACTACACAGATGGGAAGCTCTGAAGCAGTGCCTGCAAATTGAGCCTACCCAGTCAGATGTCCAGCTGATCTCAGAGCGCATAAAGGCCCTAGGCACGCTGAAAGAGGTGTGTGTATGCGTTGTGTGTGTATCTTTGCATGCGTGTCTCCTTATGTGGGTGCCTGTGTGTTTGTGCGTGCGTGCACGTGTGCGCCCGCTCCAATATTAGGATACAAGCCATAGGATTATGGAGCGATGCTGCAGCAGGTATCGCTGGCAATATCGATTCCACACGCCGGCCCGCCACAGGTTTAGCAGCCCTGTGTCAGGGCTGAATCATCAATGTTCACCACCTGCAGTTCCACCAAATAGGTTTTCCCTGGGTGGGTGCCACAGATTGGGAGCGCAACCGGGAGACGTGTTGCACAGGCCTGACTTGTGTTTTCCGTTGTGTATGTGGTTGCCATCTCTGCATGCTGGCGCTCCAAAGAGTTTGCATCCCCGGAGCCTGCACGTCCCTGCCTGCCATTTTGTGCAGCGATTGATTGCAATCCAGCTGTTGCTCTTGTGTTTGTCAGTCAGAAGGGTTCACAGGGTTTACGTGCAGGAAAGGCCATTAGTCAAAATGCATGACTGCTAGGCTTATAACCGCCACTGCCTGTGCTATGTGCATGTGCAACATGCAGGAGCTAGCAGGAAAAATGCATGACTGCTAGCCTTGTCACCGCCCCTGCCTGTGCCAAGTGCCTGTGCTAAGTTCATGTGCCTAAGTGACTGTGCCCAGTGCATGTGCCAAGTGCTTTTGCCAAGTGCATGTGCCAAACGTGCCACCACCTGTGTGCGCATCACAGGGTTCATTGTTTAACATGCAGAAGCCACCAGTCAGAATGAATCCCTGCTGTGCTCTGTCGCTTTGTGCCATTAACATGCAAACTTGGTGGCTTTCAAGGTTTTGTTTGCATCTTCCATACCAGTCAGGCTTGCTTCCCAAGCTGGATGCCGATGGGCCTCGATTCTCACAAGGCTCACAGCAGCAGTAAGCGCAGTCCACGGAAGTCACAAATTTCCACCATCAGTACTGTCCTAAGTGCCTTCAAGCAGGCACCTTCAGGTCGTACAGCATGGTTGGTATGCAGTGGGTGGTTCTCACGCCTAAGCAGCGCTAACACCATTCCTGTCTTGCAAGCTCAACGTCGCACACAATACACCAACCTGGTAGCATGTGTCACTGGATGGCAGCAGTCTTCTGTCGCTCTGAGGGTTTAATATGACCACACATACTTGTTGCATTTCTTCTGTTGCCCTCAGGTTGGACGGCACCAGGTGGCAGTGCTGGGGCTGGGAGACACGCGCCGCGCCCTCACGCTCACAGCCAACACGGCCGCCATCCGGTCAGCTGCACAGCAGGGCGTGTGGCTGGAGGCAGCCACACACAGAGCAGCATGGCTGGTGGGGGTCTAGGTGATGGTATGTTTTGGTGGTCACATGTTTTATCAAGGATCAAGTATCAAAGACAGGAAACTAGCCTCCTTGGCCCTTTGCACCATCTTGCAGAGCCCTCATGCATGACCCGATCCTTAGGTCAAGGGTACAAGGCATGTCGAATGTTTTTTTTTTGGCAGCCACACACAGAGCGGCACAAAGGGTGGGCACGTGCTGTCAAATTCTTGTTCTCAAGCTTCAGGGCGGAACCAGGTTCTTCTGTGCGTGATCTTGGGCACTGGGCATGTTGGGTTGGGGGCTGTGCTGCTTGCAGAATCGTTTTTTTGAAAGGGCTGCAGTGCATATGAGAAATGCATGGCAAAGGCTAGCCACGCCCTGAGCAGAGGTGCCATCTGTTGTGAGTTCCGGGGTGTCCTACATTTTACTCAAACCTTATACGATGGTACAAATCACCACACCCACCCAGCAAGGGCCTGAGCGGTCCCTGACAATGCGGTTTGGGCATGTCTATGAAATGATTACTGAACACAAAGTCTGTTTTCTTTTCCCATCCACGGCAAGAGTGGCAGGCATTTGAACTTTTTGGGATAAGCAGCTCTCTTAGACAGCTGCCAGGCATGCTCTTCATCAACAGGGGGCTTCTTGGGGGGATTTGCTCAGCGCACGGCAGTGGAGAACGGAAAGAGGAGAATTTGGGCGTCCGGGAGCATAGCTGGCATTCCTCCAAATTTCCATCACCTTTGGTTCTGGCTCTGGCTCCTAGGCTAGCTGTGTCCAGCTACGGTGTGAGGGACCTTTGGTGAGGCTTTTGCAAGCTTGCTATTTAGATCACCTGTCCTTGATCCACCCGGCCTTTTTTGCTGGCATGGTTTTTTCCTCCTTTTTCTCTCCCTTGGCGTTGCAGACTGGGTTGGAATTGGGCAGAAATCCAATTACAGCAGTAACAGCCACTCCACCTGCCTCTGAGGTCCATTACCCTAGCCAGATCCTCCCTTGGCAAGGTCATATCGTGAAGGCATCAGGCCCAAAACCAGCTTTGAGCTGATCGAGGCCTCCAAACAGCAACGCCATGACCTCTGTCGCGATTTCACAAGGGCCTCAGCTCAAGTAACCCTTCATACCGTTTTGATTGGTGTGGGTGAGGTCATCTACACCCCTTACTTGAAGCAGACCCGAAACAAGGTAACATGCCTTCAGATAGTTTGGATTCTCAGCCTAACCTAATTTTCAGCCAAATAATTACAACTTGGAGCATGAGAAATTATCAAACTTTTCAGGATAATGGCCGTGATACCAGGAAGAAGTCTATGCCAGCCAAAAAGCTGCGTGCATTAAGGAAAGGTCCCCTAACTAGCAAGCTAGCAAGGTTCCCATTAAAGGGTCCTCAAACCTACTGTAAACCCAGCTAGTCCAGCAAAAATAAAAAAAATCTTCATGCTTTCCTTCATTCTTTCAGAAATCCACCAGAGCCACACTGGCTTCCCTTTTACCCTCTGGTGAGGGAGACTCATGGCTCTTTGAGCCAATGTGTCTCCTTTTCCTTAATTGATGTAGGGAGTTTCTCACTACCTACCTAATTGTTTTTTTCATGTTTTTTTTTTCCGATTTTTCTTTCTTTCTTCCCCTTCCTTCTTATATGTTTTCTTTCTTTTAGTTGCAAATCTGGAAATGTGTAAAGGTCAGTCAGCTGTTGTAGTACTAAAGGCCCTCTGCTTCTGTAGGAGTTGAATGAGCACACAGTTTACCAGCTCTCCACTTTCAAGGTTGCTTGGATTGATTAAAATCATTGTGATTTTTGTGACTTGCATGATATGCAAAAATGAGGAACAATTCCTTTTCCTTTGCAATGTGATAGTGTGTGTGTGTGCTGTTAGGAACAATTACGCACATATTTTCTTTGAAAGTTCCCCGCAGACAAAAAAATTTCCCTAGGTGCTTCTGGTTTTTACTATTCTGAGGTCGCCTTCCAATTTCAGAGGCAAGAGTCGAATCAATTGTATTACTTCATTCCTGATATCATGAATATTTTTTTGTGAGTTTGGCAGAGACCAGCAGGCTGAGCAGTCAAACCACCTGGCTGGGGACCAGAGCCCCATATAATCTAGCCTTATTGAAAGCTGGATGATCCTAGGCTAGCTCATCCAGGCTTGAGTGCCCAGAACTTCCTGTCTCGTCCCTTCTATTTTCACTTTGTTCTGCTGCCGATGTTGCTTCACCATTGCATGTTTCACATCATGCACTGGTCATTCACACCAGGGCCACAATGTTTCACAAGTGCATGAGCATGGCCAAGTCCTCTGAGCATGCAACTGGCCCCTTCATGGCGTCTTCATTTCGGGTTCGTCAATTTGTTCGTGAGAGTTTTCTGGCAAATAGGCCGTATGTGTCCCTGTGGCTTGAGAAGACGTATGTGGTTCCAGCTGGAATGTATGCAGGCCAAGTGTGGGGCACTGAATACATTAAATCAGGCAAGGAATTTGCAAGTGATCTGCAAGTGCGGCACATGAGTTATCTTAAGAGCACGCTGGGTGTTAAGCGTACCACTACAAACTAGGCTGTCCTGAGGGAGTGTGGTCATGAGCCGCTTCAGTTTTACTGGTTCAGGTCTGTTGTCAAAATGTATAAAAGCATGCTGAGGTCTAACAGTGAGACGCTGAGAAGAGTGCTGAAAGCGGATTTGAACATTCATTCACGTGAGCCTTCTGCTGGACTGCTCAAGTTTTAGATGCTTTCCAAGGCCTACGACGCTGTGATTCCTTTGTGCAAGCTGTGCGGCAGGAAGTAAACTCTTGAATAGGGATAGGAGTTCCTATTCCTATTCAAGAGTTTACTGATGACCTCAGGCACAGGTTATGGAGAGATGTTGAGGGAGTGAACCCGCAGGACACTGTGGCACTTATTGCAAACTGGCAACTTATCAGTCTCTTTTTGCAGTGCCTTTTGATCACAAAATGCGTGCCCCCGCCCGTTTACCAAGGCACATGCATTTGGATTTGTCCCCACATGTCATGAGGGATGTTAGCCGTTTCAGACTAAGGGCACACACACTGAAGGTCGATTTGGATTTAGATTCACACGGGGGGCCCTTCAGCCAGACTGTTTGGCTGACTTAGGGCACACACACTGAAGGTCGAGACAGCGGCTTGGGATACTCGGAACTCTCTCTTGTGTGATTGCTGTTCTCGGGATGAGATTCAGGATGAAGCTCATGCCCTCTTGATATGCAGAGACGCAGATGTTCATGCTTTAAAAAGAAAGTATGCTTACCTAATCAACTGCTTCTCTGGTGATTCTTCAATGGAGTAACCTTATTTACATTACACAAGTGCGTGCCCAGGCTGTGCGTGATTTCCTCTTGCAACACAACAACAAGCTTTATTGTCCATTCTGAGCTTATGGACATTATGTTGACTGATGTTAGATAGGCTACATACATATGCTCAGCGGAAAGGGTTGGTGATTAATACTGACAAGTCTGATATTGTGCACTTTAATTCAAAGGGCGATAATGTGCCAGTTTTCACGTTAAGTGGAGCTCGTTTGGCGTGTGCAGATTCTTTTAGATATGTAGGCATGCTGTTCACAAAACAACGCAACCGCAAGCCACTGCTGAGTACATGTGTGCCCCTTTCCTAGCTGGTTGTAGACGGATTAGGCAATCCGCATCTGAGCACCATCTGACGGACAGGCCGCATACCATGCTCTGGCTGACTAAAGCAAATGATCTCCCTGCTAGCATGTATGCATGCCAGAATTGGGGCACTAGATTTATGAGAGAAGGAGCTGGATTGGACTGTCCTTTGCAAACCGTGCACCTGTGCTTATTGAAGCGTATCCTTGGGGTAAAGCGCACCACTCCTAATTGGTCTGTACTGCGCGAGTGTGGGCATGCATTTACAGTTCTATTGGTTTCGTGCAGCAGTTAGGTTTTACAATGCTTTACTGCGCAGCAACAGCACTACACTCAGTAAGGTACTGCAAGCAGATGTTGAAATGAGCAGTCTTTCCCATAAATGCTGGACTTCAGAATTTTTGGCTGCCTGCACAGGCTTGGACAGTTGCAACGTGTTTACTCATTGTGTTCGGTCAGAGCAGCCTATAGCCATGACGGAGTTTGTTGTTGATCTGAGAAAAAGGCTGCGAGGTGTGTGGAATGCTGATGCCTTGGCAGAACATGGTGAACACACGAACAAATTAGCCAAGTATCATCACTGGATGGCACTTCCTTTGAGACCCTTGTCTGTTCATGGTGCGCCCTTTTCTGTCCCCAGGTATTTGCATCTTGATTTGGGCAAGCGCGCGCTAAGAAACATAGCACGTTTTCGCTTACATGCTCATACTTTAAGAGTTGAGACATCACTTTGGCAGGAGCACACATCAACTTGTGATAGGTGTGAACAAGGAGGACTCAAAGATGAAAAGCATGCTGTGTTCCTTTGTTCTTGCGCTTCTGTGTGTTCTCTTCGAAGGACTCATGCACAGTTATTTTCTGACTTCCCCTCTTCTTATAATTTTTTTTCTGGACGATTCAGGCACTTTCTACTATTCTGAAGCTAGCCCTGAGGATGCTATTCATTTCTTGCAGAAGCAAACTAATGAGACTTATTGTTTTATTTCCGATTGCATGGATATTTTTTGTGCAGTTGGAACAGTTGAGCAGACCGAGCAGCCAAACTACCTGGCTGAAGATCAAACAATGGTTACAATGGTTACAATGGGGGGTGACCTTCAGCCAGGTCGTTTGGCTGATCGGCTTGTGGCTGGTCTCTGCCAGCCAAACATAAATCCTTAAGCTCAGACATAAAAAAGAAAAGCTTTGCATTTCGCTGATGAAGGAACTGATGAACAAATTGAGAGCTCACTTGATGCAGTAAAAAAGGTTGCATCTCAAGAATATCCTGGAAGTAAGGTTCAAAAAGCACTTGATACTTGCGGCGCAGAGAACAAACGTGTTCATCAGTACAGTTAAAAAGGACATGTGCTTCATCTTGAGTTCAATTTTGAGTTCAACTTGAGTTCAAAGTTTGATTGCAAGGACACCTGTCACACACAGACTCTCTCTCTGAGAGGTAGTGCATGAGCATGGCCAAGTCCTCTGAGCATGCAACTGGCCCCTTCATGGCGTCTGCATTTCGGGTTCGTCAATTTGTTCGTGAGAAGTTTCTGGCAAATAGGCCGTACGTGTCTCTGTGGCTTGGGAAGACGTATGTGGTTCCAGCTGGAATGTATGCAGGCCAAGTGTGGGGCACTGAATACATTAAATCAGGCAAGGAATTTGCAAGTGATCTGCAAGTGCGGCACATGAGTTATCTTAAGAGCACGCTGGGTGTTAAGCGTACCACTACAAACTAGGCTGTCCTGAGGGAGTGTGGTCATGAGCCGCTTCAGTTTTACTGGTTTAGGTCTGTTGTCAAAATGTATAATAGCATGCTGAGGTCTAACAGTGAGACGTTGAGAAGAGTGTTGAAAGCGGATTTGAATATAGCACGGAAAAAAAAACGAACACATGGTGATTTTGAAACAATCCTCCCCTGCTCGACGTATCTTGTACACACGACCCCTCTTATTGAGGAACCGGTTCGCCTCACTGGCTTCTGACGCTCCCTCCCCACATACAGACGCAATGATGGCACAAGACATGCCTAACACACAGCTACTTGCTGAGATGAGAACGATGATGACTGATATGAGAACAATGATGACCGCGACTGAAGAAAAGGTGGCTTTAAGCGTTGCAAACCTGTCCACACAAGTCCATGAAGCCACGAATGAGATGCGAGACATTATCACGCAGCAGCGCTCAGACATTGATGCAGGACGGCAGGCACACGCTGCTTTGGCCCAGAGGGTTGAACACATTGCTACTGACATCTCGAATCTTCGTGAATCTGTCACACGTTCTTCTACCACACGTTCTTCTGGCCCTACTGCCGACCCCACGTACTTGCAAAAGCTGTGGAACCTGGAAAACAAAGCAGAACAACCCGCCATTGACGCCATCTCCGGCTATGCCTTTGTGAAACCAGCAGATGGTGCAACCTCTTCCTATGACACTCCTCAGAAGATTGCAGACACTCTACAGTACGATACATCCAAGATTTCCCAGCACCCCAAAGTGGCTGGAGCATTCCGTATTGACACGGGTATGACTGGACGGGCTGGGACCTTGGCTGTGACCAACTTTGTGAACAGCAGACGCAACCTCCTACCACGTGGCTTGTACCTCACACGAGAGAAGACTACTGTCACCTTGGCCAGACAGAAGTGTGTAAAAGCCATTCGTACCTCACTGCTGAGCACAATCTCTGAACACCATGAGCTGAAAAACTTGAAGGTGCATGAGGGTATGAATGGCAGCAACCTCTTCCTCTCTTTTTCTGACCGCAAGGAAGCTTTCTCACGCTCAGGAAACTCCCTCACATACTCTTACCCTGTGTGGGAACACATCCCTTATGATGAAAAACTGAATCAGGGCATGGGCGGATTCAAGTTTGACCCTACCAACCTTCTGAACCAGCAACACACATACATATATGAGAAGATTAAGGCAATCATCCCACCTACTGAGCGCCTCGATATCAATATGGATGGAAGGAATACCGGCGTCAGGGAGAGGGAGGAAGAACGACCGGGAGGGGCACGCAAAATGCTGCGCACCACCACCACCAACAACAACAATAATGGGAACCCAGGCCCCAGTCGTGTGAATCAGAGCTGAAGGGGTGGCCGGTCAAGGCTTGACTTGCTATCAGTAAACTGTGATGGTATTCCAGCGACTGAAGAGGATATGAAGCATGAGGAACTTGTGCTGCAGATTTCAAAACACCACATAATAATTTTGACAGAGACTAGAACCAACGAGACAAAAGTATGCCTCACTTTTCGAGCACAACTTCTCTTTCCTACACCTCCACATCTCCCACAGGATGTCCTGTCTAGGCACCATTCACCATGTGAATTCCCAGGATATCAATACTTTTCTAAACCAGGATAACAACAAACTTCCTTTTTTTCTTCATGATCTCATGTGTATTTATGAACAGGCTAGCAGTCAAACGTCTTGACTGAGGCCTTTTTTCCCTTGTAACCCTTGTGTTGAAAGCGGATTTGAATATTCATTCGCGTGAGCCAGCCTGCTGGACTGCTCAAGTTTTAGATGCTTTTCAAGGCTTACGGCGCTGTGATTCCTTTGTGCAAGCTCTGCGGCAGGGCACTCCTATCCCTATTAAAGAGTTTACTGATGACCTCAGACACAGGCTGCGGGCAGTGTGGAGAGATGTTGAGGGAGTGAACCCGCGGGACACATATAGTAAGCTGGCAACTTACCAGTCTCTTTTTGCAGTGCCTTTTGACCATAACGTGCATGCCCCTGCCCGTTTACCAAGGCACATGCATTTGGATTTGTCTCCACATGTCATGACGAATGTTAGCCGTTTCAGACTTAGGGCACACACACTGAAGGTGAAGACAGCAGCTTGGGATACTCGGAACACTCTTTTGTGTGATCGCTGTTCTTGTGATGAGATTCAAGATGAGGCTCATGCCCTTTTGGTGTGCAGAGACGCAGATGTTTGTGCTTTGAGAAGAAAGTACGCGTACCTGTTCAACTGTTTCTCTGGTGATTTTTCAATGGAGCAACCATTTTTACAACAAGCCAGTGTCCAGGATGCTTCTGATTTCCTCTTGCAACACAACAACAAGCTTTTTTCGTTTGTTTCTGAGCTTATGGACATTATGTTGGCTGGCGAGGACCAGTCACAGGCCGATCAGCCGAACAGTCTGGCTGAATGTCCCCCCGTGTAAATCTAAATCTAAATCTCTGAGAGGTACCATCTCTCTGAGAGGTACCATCATCCTGCCAAACAGCCGATTCAACTTTCAAAGTATGAGCACGAAGCTGGAACCTGCTCACATTACGCATAACTTGCTTAGGCAAATCCAAAAAAAAGATACCAAGGCAGGGGTGCATAGGTTTGGCGAGCGTTGCAAGCAAAAGGAGTAGCAAACCAAGCTTGGTAAGTAGCTAGTTTGTTGTTGTTTTCCCTTGGATCCACTGACTCGGCTTCTCTCCAAACTCCTTGCAATCTGCACCTCAAGTTTGCACTAAAATCATTCATGGAAATGGCACCTCCTGACCTCACAGCCTGCTCAAAAATTTCAGAACCACGTAAACCTTGGAAGGCTTGAATTAACTGCGCTGTCCAGCACTTGTCATCCTTAGGTTGCAACTTCAAATCGGCTTGCATAACACGGCGTAAAGTACTACTATTTGTACCAAGCATGCTGTTGTACAGCTTGACTGCAGCTCTAAACCAATATAATATATAATATAATAAGATCAAACCCCATTGTAACTCATTAACTCATTGTAACTCATTATGTTGACTGGCGAGGTCCAGTCACAGGCCGATCAGGCAGTGAAAACACTCCCCACATCAATTAAGGAAAAGAGGATACCTAGGGCCGAGGCACCGTGTATCCCCTTCACCAACAGAAACAAAAGAAAGAAGTCAATGGGCATCAGGAGGGTTACTAGCAGTAGCCCGTGCCTGATCTTGGCGATGAGAGTTGAGAGAAGTCTTATCAAGAGCACGTCTGGTGCTAGAAAGCCGATCCTGATTCAGAAGAACTTCATGAAACCTGGTACCTGGTTGAAACCTTACAATCCTGTTAATTCTAAATGACATATTTTAAGCTGATTACAGATTTACAGATTTAGCTGATTAAGTTATAAGTTACAATGGGGTTTGATTTTAGCTGATTTACAGAATGGACCGTTAGCCACAACGTTGGACTAGGCCCGGTGCTGGTACATTCCAGCGCACAGAGGCGGAAACTGTAAACGAGGAAACCGAAGACAAGGGGTGTGTCCACAGGATGCAAAACCAATGTTTTACCACAGGAGGAGCGCACAAAGAAAGGGGGGCATAGGCAACCTGGGATGTCTCTGGCCTACGCTTGGAAGACTCTGAGTACCACTATCTACAAGCCTTTCACACCAAATGAGTTTGACCATAGGCCACTGCCTGGACAGCAATCCGTCCCATGTGTGCGTGCCGCTAACACAGCAGAGGAAACGAAGCAGCAATTCCTCGATACACACCACTTGAGAGGGAAGAAGCCGCAAATATATTTAAGCTGCAATTTCCAGCGACAACCCCAGCAAGAAAGACTGATGAAGGCAAGCGATGAGAAGTTCAGCGTCTTCTGCATGCAATTTAGGAGTGACAGCCAGCTTTTCAAAACTGAACAAATTGCCAGTGCCTGAAGTAAACGCTTGAGGAAGTCCATCTATACGCCCCTTGTCTAGCAAACACAGCATGAGTTTCCTTCGTGCACCCTTTCTACCAGGCCAAACAATGCTAACTAAGCTAGAATGCTTGCAGAGCACGCCACAAAAGCCATGATTAGAAAAGACACTTCTCAGCCAGCAGCAAAGGTCACATCTTTTTAAATCACACAGCTACAGAGATGCATCCTTCATTTCAAAGGACAGGGTCTCGGATGATCTTAAACACAAGAAATGGGATCAAACTTATAAAAAAGAAGTGCGACAAATATGATAAATTGCCGTTGGCAATCTCTACAGCATATGCTTGAGGCAAAAATACCAGTTCCAGTGTTTGCGCAATTCTTCTATACCATCATTGATCATTCTTGTGTGTGTGTGTGTGTGTGTATGTGTGTGTGGTGTGTGTGTGTGTGTGTGTGTGTGTGTGTGTGTGTGTGTGTGTGTGTGCGCGCATGTGCATGTGCGCACAAGGGGTCAAATTTGACCTCTCAGCAAAATCCGCCACCACTAAAATTAACGCAAGCCCTTCTATTGCAGTGCACATACGCGCACTCACACACACAGCCATCAACAACACTAAATCTACCTACCGCATGCAATTGCATGTATGGCCCACTTTCATGTATGTGCTTGGAACCATTTACCACACTGCATGACATGCACTGCATGTGTTTAACCAACTGTTATACATGACATGGCCGTGCATGACAACCGAGACAGCCATGAAATGAAATTGGCATGGCTCCCATAGCCGACAGCCGTGTACATTTTAACCCCCAAACTGCACCCCATCTGTCATTCACCACTGCGCGCGTGGTAAGGAAACCTCTACCGCAGCGGGTGTACAAGGACCAGCGCATCAGGGGGGTCCAGGGACCTGTAGTAGTTGGGAACGGTCTCTGTAACCTGCAGTCATGCCATTGTCATTGTTTATGCATGTAGCTGTGTTTTCCAGTGTATGTATTGGATGACTCAGTGCCCCAAAACATGAAGATTTCTTAGGGCCTGGGGCCTCACAGGCTTCTGGCAGGCATGGGTTGAGAGCTGAAGGCAGAGGTGGCATGGATGGGGAGGTGTGCTGCATGCATGCATATGGAGGGAACAAATGGCACATGATAATGCGGCTCACCTTCTCCATGCTGCCAGCCTTTCATGCAACACACACACACGCGCACACACACGCACACACACACACACACACACACACACACACACACACACACACACACACACACACACACACACACACACACACGCGCGCACACGCACACACACACGCGCGCGCACACACACACACACACACACACACACACACACACACACACACACACACACACACACACACACACACACACACAGCCACCCTTTCAAATTACCTTGGCTGCATGTTTCCACATCTTCTCTGGACAAATGACGAACAGAAGTGTTTCAGTCTTGTCCATTTTTCCTTCAATGCATGCTCTCTTTCTCTCTCTCTCCCACACACTCTCTCTATCCCTGGATTCCTATTTCCATAAGATGCAGGAATGATGCCAAAAAGAGGATGCAAGAACCTATGACTGTCAAGGTATGACAGCAGACCGTTTAAGCTGCAGGGTGTGCAGGCATGGTGCAGGCGTGGTGCAGGCTTGCTTACTCTAAAAACAAACTCAGCACAATGAGCATTGGGACCAGACAGGCTCAGCTGCTACAGCTGTTGTGGCTTGATGCCAAGCTGGGTATCAAGCCAAGCTCTGGTTGACATTGAGTCATTCCAGAGCAACGCTGAGCCTGAAAAGTGACACAGGTCGGCTTTGAGATGTTCAGCAAACAGATAATGTACTGCAAACATGGAGAGAAGTGAAGCGTCTGTCGCAATCAGACACCCCAGGAGCTCGGTAGGCTCGATCATTATGGAAAGGACAGAGAGGTCTACGCAAGCTGGAAGGCCGCGCACATCACGCAAAGGTTCCCTATAGCTAGAAGGATAGCAAAAGGGTCCCACCAAATGATCAATAATGGCAACAGCACACGAAGCTTACCTTGAAACCATGCCTCTCATAAAAACGTTTTCCATCATCATTACCGACCTACAAGGCCAGTTATGTGCACCACAAGCATGGAGTGTGCTTATTTTGTGAAGATTAGTACCAAAATTTGTGCCTGGCATATTGTGTGCAATGTGTGATTTGATGTGTTACATCGGTGTAAGCATGCAGATGTGTGCCTGTTTGAAACCATATTTGCATCAACAGAACGTGCCTTGGCGGCTCTGCAGCAGCACGTTCTGGATAAAAAAGAATAACGAACGAGTGCTTAATGCTGTGCTGAAGGCGTTGCAGCGAGTGCTTGTCTTCAACTTGGCTGAACGCATGTGCGCCCTGCTGCCTCAACACTTCCTCACTGCATGCGGCCAGGTATGACCTCCACAGCCCACATTTTGTTCCACGCATGTGCACAGCTGCACTGTTTCTTTTCACATCAAAAGCTGCCTTCAAGTGAGCTTTTGGGTAAGCATGGTTGGCTTCCAAAGCTCATGCACAGAGATACCCGCCGAGTTACGATATACCACTTTGGCATGCATGCCAACAGCTACGTGCGTATAACTGGCATGCACATGCACAGCTGCATGTACTGTTACGACTCACATGCATGTGGACGACTGCCTCCATGACCATGGAGTCCTCGGCTGCGCCTGCCAAGGAGCGCGTCAGCAGCTGGCTGCCGACCTGCAGCAAACATGTGTGTTTGTGCGGTTGAGTGTGTGTATTTGAGTGTGTGTGAGAGAGAGAGAGAGAGAGAGAGAGCAAGTGGTGATCAATGAAAGGAGCCTCCTCTGTGCGCTTGTCCCTTTGAATGAGGACAGGGAGCGACAGCAAGCAAGTTTCCCTGGATTTACAGAGCTAACTGTGCCGAATTCGACTCAGGCGCAAAACACATTGCCTCAAGGTGGCAGAAACAACCAGGAGGAAGTGTTACATGCACGTGCCACTGATGGAATTGCTGCAAAGTTTGCAGTTTTCCTCCAAACAGGGATAAAGAGTAAAATCATCAAGTTCCTTCTCCACGTTGGAAAAGGGCTTCATAATTATGGCTTGAGTTCCACAAAAAGCTTTATGTCATGCATAGCAGCTGCACTGGCTGCAAGCTTGGCAACCTGCCAGAAGCACCCTGCCAGATAAGTAGTGCAAGACGACTCTGAGGCACTGTCTGTGAGACCTTGGCGGCGGTAGGAGGAGCGATTCTGTCGGAATTGTATCTACCCACTAAAGTACAGCATGTTATTGTTGACGCAGTAGGTTCTTGTTTTTGTTGTTGGCAGGAACTAGGTCAGGCTCCCAAGCACCACATAACAGATAACAGAGAGAGATAAGAGATGTCACACCTCCTCGTGGCCATAGAAGGCCTCTAACATTGCCAGAGGCACATGGCCTGCAGGTGTGTGTGCCTCTTTCGTAACATTATCACCCTCTTGCGCCTGACTTGGTTGCCACCGTCTTGTCCCGACTCATCACCTGTGCTGCACGAGTTGTGCAGGACCACAGGAGCCACACCTTATAGCCGCGGTAGGGCGCCAGCACTCCCAAAGATGCGATGTACAGGCGCGCGCCTCCTGGACTGCTGCTGCTGCCGCCGCCTCCTTCCTTGGCCTTCCTCACCTCCAGCCGCCCCATGATGGCGCCCACCAGCGTGTCCTGGTGGTATGCTGCGGCAAACAGGAAATAAAAAAAGGCTTTTTGTGATGGGTGAAGGGGGAAGTTCAGTGCAATTCACATAGCAGTAGGGGGTGGCGCAGCATGGTCCCCGCCATCGTGTGGTTTGCTGCAACTGAAAGAGAAAGAAACCAAGTCCTTTGTTGGGGCTCGTCTCAGCTCAATTGCAGCTGGAGGTGGCGCGGGTTGGTTTCAGCCACCGCAAGGTTTGCTGTGACAGGAAGGGAAAGAGAATACAGGCTTGTTTGGGGGCTCACTTCAGCTCACATTGCAGCAAGAGGTGGTACAGCATGATCCCCCTTACTATTGTAAATGAGGATAAAACACATTTCATTCTTGGGGCTCGCTTTAGCCCACGTTGCAGCTGGACGTGGTGCGGTGTGGCCCCCGTCAACACTTCCTGACTGTTGAGGAAGCAAACAAGAAAAGCGGAAAAGTGAGGACTGGCATTAGATGTGGGAGAACAGCAGCACATCGTCTGGTTCTGGCGGCATCGTCTGCCCCTCAATCTGAAGACAGTTAGTGGCATACGGCTGGGAGGAGGTGACAAAAGCGCGCTTGCACGCAGCCGCCAGGCAAGGGCCCCCGCCAGTACACCCTGGAGGTACACGTGAAGTGAGTGCACTCGTGTTCCTTTCCAAGCATTAGGATGGGAGGTACCAGGCACAGAAAGGGATGCTGATATGGGTGGTTTTGTCCTGCCCTCCCTGTCCAGCACCTGGAAGAGGAAACCCTTCGCGGCCCGTCCAAGGGGCCCGAGGGTGCTCACACAGGGAGTGTCCTGGCAGCACATTTGAAGATAACACTGCCTGCCGCCCCCACTCTCCGATGGTGGTTTGAGGAGGGACATGGGTGTGAGCAGGAACAAATGCTCTCGTTCAAGAATGGAGGCAAGCTATAGCAGTGACCCACTAAAGACCCTGAGGAAGGGAGTCACCCAGCCCTCAAAATGGGCCATTCAGGGGCTCTCAAATTCGTATGGAGTGGATGCAGCTAAGCCTTGTGGGTGGGCCACAGCAGGCTACTGAAGCAATCAAGCAGATGCTATTCTAAATATAAGCACATGCTATCCAAAAAAAAGCACGCAGAAGCTTTGCACACAAGCACGCACAACAAGCTGTACAAACGAGCAGGTATAAGCTGAAAACCCAGTGCCCCCGTACGGCCAATCATGACTGGGTCTGTCCAAAAACCAAAAAGAGGCAGAAAGAGGTAAACAGAGGCAAAATGCGCAGGCAAGCCGAAGCACACCTGCCGGCAAAATCACCGCCAGTAGACAGTGTCAGGCTAGCAGTCAGACGCCTTGGATAGAGGCCTTCCTCTGTCTGTAAGACATTTTCAGGACTCGACAGCAAGGCCCCTACTCCTATTGATACCTCAGTACGCTTATAGATTGTAATTAGATTGCAAATATATTCGCAAGTTCTGAACGAAAGTTGAAGAACTGTCACTGGCACAAGGCATACATGCCCAGGGCATTCCTACCTCAGGGCTTCTCTACCTCATGCATTTTTATCTCAGGCATGGGGACGTGCCGCTGTTGCAGGCACTGGTCACCAGGTCAACAGGCACTGGTCACAAGGACATAAGGCATACCCAGGTTATAACGACGGAAGGCGCTCATGGCACTGATCATCACGTCACCAAGCATTGGTCATAAGGGCCAGAAGCAGGTGCACCCGCCCTGGTGCCTCCTCAGGGGCATAGGAATACAAGGGAAGCACAAAAAAAGGGAGGCACACTGCAGACAGGCCTCAGTGCTCGTTGCTGTTCCTCATAAGCGTGACCTCTCATGAGTGTGACCTTGACGCAAATGTCTTTGGGGAGATACGCATGATGGCTGCAGCGCAATGAATCTGTGCGCGTCCACATATTCATTTGTACTGCCGCACACACGCATTTGAAGCCAAGCCGCACACCTCACCTCACCTAGGGCTGTGAGCTGCGGGAACTGCATGCAGTCCCTGTAGACCTGATCCGAGTACTTCAGGGGGAAGATGATGCTGTTCATGAGCTTCAGGGCTTCGAGGTTTCCCTTGTGCAAGCTAGTGACAGCTATGTCAAGATCAGCAGCTGAGCTTTGGACGAGGGCGACGGGGGAGGCTTCGGAGGCCGCGCAGGATGGCTGTTGCTGTTGCTGCATGGCTGTGTTGTGGCTGGTAGTATACTGCACGAGCGTCCGTGCCGGCAGCCTGCCAGGCTGTGTATGAATACTGGTACAAGCAAACCGGCGGAGGCCTCCCTGGACACCTATTAGCTGCAAGGGTCTCCCTTCATGAGTGAGCGATGAAGTGCAGGAGCCTGAGGAAGTGCAACAGGAACAGAGGAGTTGTGCAAGACAAATGCATCTCCACTTGAAATGGAGTCTGTTGTGTTGACCATGGAGCAAGTACAGTATCATGCTCCTTAACCACGTTTGTCATCCTGTTGCACCTCACCTAAAGCTTTAATTGTGCCCAGCGAGATACGACTCAAAATGGCGTTTCAACCCAACACAGTTTAAAGTCCATGAAATAATTATTTGTTTGACGTACCAGTATGGAAAACCGAGTTTGACTTTTGCCATTTTCAGGCAAAATTCCCGGGTTTGCTCACTTGCCTGATTTGTGAATGTGGATGGTAGGGGGTGGCTTTATGTAAAGCAAAGCCTGTTTTGGGGGACAGGCACCATGCTGCTGCGCAGAGGCCTGGGGCAGATTGCAGCAGGCGGCGGTGGCCTGAAGAGCTCTCCACATCTCCTCCATGGTGCTCCGTGCTCTTCACCATTATCTACACAGCCCCCCTCTGCGGTGCCTTGGGGACCCTCGTCCAAGGAGGTATCCAGTGAGACACCCAAGTGCAATGCAAGGGGCGCTTGCAGTGCAAGCGTGCGTGGCAGCGAGAACAGGAATGGGGCCAGCAGCAACTTCGGCAGAACTGGCAGCAGGAGCATTCGGGCTGATGCTGAGGCTGGAGAAGGAGGTGGGTTGGGAGGTGTAGCACAGCTAGTTTTTATTCCTCAAAGAAATTCTTTGATGGTGTTCACTGTGGCAACTGGCTTGCCCAGGGTCATGGATGCCCCAATGCAGCAGAGTGCACTGTGTACCACGATGAGCAATGCTCAGATTGTGCTTTGCTTCACCCCATCAGCCACAATTAGAAGTCCTTGTCAAATGGAGTTGGATACACGCATCCAAGGAAACATCTTTGCCCAGTAGGATGCGCCTTAAAAAGCAGCCAGACAATAGCTTTTGCCTGCATATAATCTTGTGTGCATGTGCAAGTTGTGGTGGCATACTGTTGGGATGGTCACGTGTGGCTGCATGCACGCACACACACACACACATGCAAGCAGCAGCGCACGGCACCAACGGCATACCTTGAGCCTCAAGAGCAAAGGGAATGCCCAAAGTGAAAGACCCTGGCCAACGAAGTGAAAAATTCAATGCTTTAAAAGACATTGCCATTTTTTCTTTGCTTCCAGGCAGCCATGAGTGAAGGTGTCTCTATTGCAGGCAGTGCAATCCTCACCCTTGTTCAAAATGCATGGCGGCTGTGCAGGTAGCACCAGTAAACCTGCTGCCCGGAAAAGTAAATTGCAAGTGATGCTTGAAGAGAAGCAGGTGTGTGGGAGCTGTGGAATGTTGCAGGAAACAAGCTTTGCTGTAGATGTGTGTGTGTTGTATGTATAGGGCACGCATGCGCGCGTGAGTGCTTGTATGCGTATGTGTGTTTGTAAGAGCTACACACACGAGTTGCCAAGGATGCTATGAGGGAGCTCCTGCAGGAGTGGGAAGAAGGCTCCATCCCCATGGTTTATGCCCACATAGCAGCTCTTACTTTGCTCTGACTTGGTTGTCCGGTATTTGCTTTTGACAGAAAAAGTTGACCAGCTTTTGGCTGTTTTGTGGGAACATGTCAGCTTCGCAGCGTTTTTGGCCCGTAAGTTCAAAGGTCTTGAGCCTCAGGCATGCTTGAAGTTGGAAATCAGGGAGCTGCTGCTGCTGTGGGGCTCGTTTGGTGTGCTGTTCATTAAGTTTTTGAGTAGAAGAGCCTGGTGGATGCGTGTAAACTTGCTGGTAGGTGTGAAAAGACAGCCGGTTCTTGCATGGCAAGCCGCTCCCCCTGTGTATTGTTCCGTGGCCTTGGTTGTCTTGGCCTGCAAACTGCATGTCGGCTTTCGCAAGTGTTCCTTGGTTCTGCACTGGCTTGCATGCCTTTCCTGCTGCCTCACACACTTGTGGTAACCTTCCACGTGGCACTGTGCACCGCCAGCGCCAGGAAATTCTGTTGCATGCCAATGCCAGACAATGTTTGCTGTGCCCAGTGCGCTGTGTCTGTGGCACAGCCTCCCTAGCGCGCGTGTTGGCTGGTGGCCTTCCTCTCTTGTAAACGTTGTATCCAATGCAAGCACTGCGCACCATTCACATCTGTGGCGCAGGCAAAGAGCGAGAAGAAGAAGCTTGAGCGGGCGATGCAGAAAGAGAGGGAGCGAAATCTGAAAAAGGAGGGACGCAGCGCATCCAAAAAAGGTGAGCAAGCCAAATGCAGTGCAAATCCAAGAAAGGTGGGCAAGCCAAATGCAGCACAAATCCAAGGAAGATGAGCAAGCCAAGCGCAACGCAAATTCAAGAGAGGTAAGCAAGCTACACGCAGCGCAAATCCAATATTGATGAGCCAGCCAAACACAGCTTTAGCAAGCAAGGTTGGCAAGCGCCAAATGCAATGCGAATCCAAGAGAGCTGAGCAGGCCACATGTAGCGCATCTAAGAATTTCTTGATGAGCAAGCAAAAAGCAGGCAAGGGGATGTGCATGTGGAAAGAGGCGAGAAGTGTGAAATGAGGGGATGCAGCGCATGCGTCGCAGCAAGATGAGGACAAACTAACACAGGAGCAAGCGAGGCGAGCCCACCCGCAAGGGTGGGTGCCAGGTGTGAGCACACTGCAAGTGGCATGCATGAGCAAGCGCCATATGTGTGCGCACAGTGCAAGTGCCATGTGTGAGCAAATACATGGGTGCATGCACGCAGCATGAGTGCTGTGTGCGAGCACATTGCATCCTTTAAAGGTGAGCCTGTAGTATGACTGCAAGGAAACAGGGCCTGTATTCACTGGTCCTGAGTGCTTAAGGAGCAGACAAGATATTCATTGGTGGAGGTTCTCAAGCATCTGTGGGCCATCTTCCTCGCAAAGCAGGTCTACAGGACACCGAGGACGCATCTTTCTTGATCTAGCCTGAGCAACTGAGGAAAGGACTGCCACTGTTGTCTTTGTTCTGCAATGGAGGCTTTGCTGTGTCCCTCAGCCATTGAGGAAAGGGATGGAAAAGGAGAGATATAAAGGAAAGAAAATAGAAAAAAAGAGGGAAGAAAAGCACTGGAAATGAACCAGGGATTTCTTTGCGCCCACATTGCATTGCATTGTGAACTTGTATCCAAAGATTGCTTTTGCATGTATACACGCACATAAGCGCGCACGCGCACGCACACACACACACACACACACACACACACACACACACACACACACACACACACACACACACACACGCACGCACGCACGCACACACACACACACACACAGACACACACACGCACACACGCACGCACGCGCGCGCACATGCACTCACACACACACACACACACACACACACACACATACGCACACACTCCTGCAGCCGCGCCCAGTGAGTTCACAGTGGTGGGGGCAGTTGCTTCTCCCAATCCTGAGGCTACCCTCTTCTCCACCATTGATCAAGCAAATGATATTTTGGTGAGCCAGTGATGAAGGGGGAAAGCTGCTGCTCTAGATAGGGAAACCTTAGATTGGCCAATCGTCAATGAGTAGGAGAGTAATGGGGAATGATCTGTGGTACCATCTAAACCATAACGTCAGTCACTGCTTCCTGCATTTGTCTTTGTCAGATGCAGACAAGCTGTGGGCACGCCTTAGTTTGGAGGTTCAGGGGATGTAGAGAGGCAGAGGCATCTGTATTTGTGTGTGTTGCTTGTGGTGGACAGGATTGAAATGGTGAATCTGAAGCCCGTCTACTTCTTGGCCGTTGGGGGCCACATGCCTCACCATGTGCATCTGCTCATTCACAGGTCGTCATGATGTGATGCATGGTGATTGTGACGTGCCTACCCACAGGTCAATGAGAACGAACCACCCCCGGCAATGCCACGGAAATTGAGCCAAGCCGAGAGGGAGAGGGAAAGGCAGCAGCAGCAGGCCTATGGTATGCGCAGCCCAGAGGAGGTACCTCGCAGGTGTGACACCCACCTCACAATCCCATTTCAATGCATGCAAGTGTTGAGAGGCACCGGCAGACCTACGGTATGCGTAGCCCAGAAGAAGTGCCTCGCAGGCGCGGAGACCCCCAAATTGCCGCCTGTGTATAAAAGTGTTGAGGAGCACCAGCACGCATATGCCTTGCATACCCCAGAGGAAACGCCGCGCAAATGTGAAAATTCACCTCGCATCCTCTTTCCATGCGTGAAAGTGTTGGGGCACCGGCAGATGCATGGCTTGTGCAGCCCAGAGAAAGTGCCTCGCAGGTGAGGAGAGCCCCCCATTTTCGCCTGTGCATGAGAGTGTTAAGGAGTGCTGGCAGGCATATAGGGCTTGTGCAACCCTTAGGAAGTGACTTGCAGGTGATGAGGAGCCCACCTCATTTATTTCTATACGCGAAAGTGCTGAGAGACGCTGGCAGGCCCATGGCTTTGCACCTCAGAGGAAGTGCCTTGCAGGTGTAAACCCCCCAATCACTGACAGAGGTCTGTGCATGAAAATGTTGAGAAGCTGAGGCAGTTCCTGTGCTGCGCAGTGTGGAGAGGTCTGCAGCCAAAAGATGCTACAGGTAGCTTGCATCATCACTAATGGCTTGAGCCATAACAGGTGGCTTGTGTCATCACAGGTAACTTGCGTCATCACTGGTGGCTTGTGTCGCCACAGGTGTCTTGTGTTCACAAAGATGGCTTGTGTTCTGACAGGTGGCTTGTGTCATTACAGGTGGCTTGTGCTCTCACAGAGGTGGCTTGGGTCATCACAGGTGGCTCAAGTCATTTTCAATCCAGGGCATGATGGGAGGCACGAGTAATGAGTTTATTGTGACGTAGCTTAAGCTGACATGACAACCTCAACAAACACACATACATACCTACACACACATGCACGCACGCATCACTCTCCTGTTCATGTATGTGGCCTAGCAGACCCACCCTTGCGCCTCCCTGCCCCCTGTTTGCAGGGGTGACCTTGCACGCTTTGTACTCCCTCCGCTCTCCATCCCTGCTCCCACAGATCCATACACCTCTCATGTCGCCAGTGCCAACAGCACTGAGGCCATCAGTCCCCACCAGCATGCCATCAGCTCCAACACCAGTATCGGACCCACCACCCCTGCTCACCCGACCGCACAAACTCCTGTGCAAAACCTGGGCAATACTGCCTACTTAAGCAAGAACCCAGCAACCATGCCTGGGCAACCCACACCCGCATCAGCAGCAAGCATATCTGAGCCGCCTGCTCCAGAAGCCTCGCCATCACCATCAGAATCATCATCGCTACCACCAGGATCGCTGCAAGCAGCATCACCACAGGCAACAACATCTCAACCTGCACAACCAGCACAACCATCAGAGGCAGCGGCAGCAGTAGCAGTAGCAGCACCGGTTCCCTCCTCAGAGAACATGGGCAGCAGTAGCAGCAGCAGCGGCAGCCAAGCATGGTGCAACTTCCCAGTGAGTGCCTCCAAAATCAGATGGAGTAAAATGTGAGCAAGCGAGAATAGGGTGGTGCGAGCATCGACTTGGCTGTGAGGGTGGAAAGGAAGGTGACCAATGGTGAAGGACAGCGGAAATGCGGGAACAGTGACTTGGGCAGCGTTGTTGGCGGGTGAATGGATCCACTTGTGAACAGAGCATGCCCTCATTTTCATGTGTTGGTGCTCTCCTGCCCATCCTGTAGTCTTGCAGCCCTGGCAATCAGCACAGCCAACCCCTTCTCTCTGTGTGGCCCTTGCATGTGTAACGAAGCTAAATGCAGCCTGTCTCCAGCTGTTGGCCTTGCCATTAGGGTCAGGTAATCAGGGGATTGAGCACACCTGTCAAAAGAGGCTAAAGAGGGCCAAAGAGGCTGCAAAGAGGCTATTTTGAGCCTTTCTTTAACAAGTGCTAACACCTTTGTACACAACCCTACGCACCATACCCTCACGTCTGAATGTGCCTGAACCACTGATTTTCTTAATCACCTTTCCCAGCCCGGTTTCCCAGCTGTGTTTATCGTTTCAGTTTCTTCAAAAGCAGAAGAGTGCACACACTTCAAGGCAGGGGATGGGAATCAAGTTTCCTTCCTTTTGCATTTGTTCCCAATGCTTTTTCATTCCCATATGACTTGCGGTAGGGTTGACCAGTAGGGGTGGTCAACTCTGCTAATCCATACATGTTGCATTCCATATGTGCAGGACTCCTGGCATGTGAATACACGCCACATACACAGGCACAGGCACCTGGGCTGGGCCAGCCTGAAAGATATGGTGCCTTTTGTTGTTCACGCTGTCCACAGGTGTCGCTTCCGCTCCTCAGCCTACACCCACTCTTTGAGCGCGCCTCAGCCTACTATTCACGCGGATCTAAAGGCCTCACAAATCAGCAGGTTGGTGAGACGCTGTGTGTCGAATGAGGTGTGCGTGTGTGTTGTGTGTAGTTCGTGTATCGTCCAGAAAGCACATGATCCCAAAGAATAATGTTTGTGAGGGGTGCAGGATGAGTGTGTGTGCACCCCAAGAATAAACTATTGTGGGGTTGCGGAAAAGTGAGGGATTGTAACAATAAATGTTATCGATAAAAGCTTGAAGGCGAGAGGGGTTTGTGTGCGCCTGCGGGAATGCGCTAAATTTTATAAAATGACATTTTTTAAAGGGCTGCAGGATTATGGCAGGATACAGAAAATGAATTATTTATTTAGGGGTGCAGGATGATTAGCCTTCTAGACGGTATATAAGTATATGGAAAGGAAGCCAACAATTGACAATGTCTCAGCCTACAGTGATGTAGTCCTAAAACTCGAAAACTTGCCAGCGGGGAAACACTGCATGGTGTCAAGTTTCTCAAAAATTGAAAGGGCAAGAAACGATTGCATGCCTTAGCCTCTGCTGTGTACACAGCCTAGAGGCGAGGCCTCATGCATTGCCCCAATTTCAGCTTGAACACTAAGAAGAAAGTCAAGTGCTTAAAAAAGTGATACAAACAAACGAAAGTATGCCTCTGCCTTTGACCCCTGAGGCACCAATTTGGCCTCATAGGTCTGCAGGTCAATCCACTCCTTACATATAAGGACGTTGACAGGTAAATAGGAGTGTTACCATGGAGGTAACTAAGAGCATGGAAGGGCATTAATAAAGTGCTTTGTGTGCATACAATGAAGTTCAGAACGCGGATCGTCCTTTGTATTTGTCTGTCTGAGGGGTCTCCTAGTACTTGTGAGGTGGAATTCCTGTTCAACATGTCGCCAAGTAAGTGTGAGACCGGATCTTGATGGGACACACACACACATGTGCAGGAATGGGAGATGCCTCCCCTGCCCTGGAAGCCCTGGAAAAAGAGAGGAGGGGAGCTGCGCAGGCTGAGTGGGGTGCACCAAGCACTCATTGTGGAGGTAAGCGTTTTTAGATCAGAAACCGCACAAAAAAACATTTGCCTTGCATGGTGACTGCGTGCTTGACTTGCATCACCAGATTGCTGGACAAGGACGACCTGCCATAGTCTGTGCGCTGGCTGGAGCAGGACTTGTGGCCCCAAACGCACTTGATGCACTCCCTCCTCCACAACCAATGATACATATGTTCCTTGACTTGCAATTTTAAAGTGCAAGACAAGGATAATTTACCGCATGCTGTGCGCTGGCTGGAGCAGGATCTGCGGCCAACACGTCAAACCATGCATATGCTGCTCAACTTGCATCACCAAATTGCAGGACAAGGACGACCTGCCGCAGGCTGTGCGCTGGCTGGAGCAGGACCTGTGGCCCCATGAAGCAAGTGTGCATAGCGGAGCTGCCACTGACGCCACAGATGCGGGTGGCAGGAGTGTTGCCCCCCCCACCACCACCACAGCCAATCCCAACTCCACTACAGTACCTGCAAGCATTGGCCTTGACGCAGACACAGAGGATGACAGCGCAGTGCCGTGGTGTAGTAGCGCCTTTGGGCCCTCCGGAAAACCACTTGGCTTGAGCCAAAACCTCGGACGTTGGGACACAAAGGGTGCCCGCACGGACAATGACCTGGAGGCCCTGAACGCAGGACTCCTCGGTTCCAGATTTCCTCCTCAGGTAGAAAGTGAGGGGCCAGGCCTGAGCATGCAATGGGACGAGGTCCGGGCAGACAAGGGGGGGCAGTCCCAAGAAGGATGGCTGCCCGGTGGCCTTGCTGTTGGGGAGGGAGCCGCGCGGTGGTCGCAAGATGGGCCCCGTGTGCGCGACTTGCGTGGCGTGGGCGTGGGGGATGAGCTTCCAGGCGCAGACTCCGAAGGCAGCAGTCCTTTGGGTGGGAGGGCCCAGCCGGCCCAGCCTGCTGCGGCTGTCCTTGATGCTCTGAGCCCTCTGAATGAAGCCTCCTGCGAGTCAAAGGACTCTGTTGAGGACAGAGACTGGAGAAGAGGGGGTGGGTGGGGTGCATCTGTCGCTGTGACGCCGCGCTTGGCAGGCAGTGCTGAGGAGGGAGCAGGGGGCCCTGACGCTCGCAGCGAACAGGAACAGGGAAGCTCTCCAGCTGGTCCTACTGCCAGCAGCAGCGGCAGCAACAGCAGCAGCAACGACAGAGGCATTATCCGTTCAGGTGCCAGCGGTAGCAGCAGCAGCAGCAGCAGCAGCGGTGTTGGTGCCATCAATAGCTTGGTAGGTCGCAGGGGCTTCCAGCGCCTCTTCCGCCTTGAGCTGGAACCACATGCCACCCTGGGCACCCAAGGTAATCGGTCGCCAAGCGATGCATCAGAGCAGGTGGGGTCTGTTTCCGGCTCCAGCACCGAGCTGCAAGGCTCAGAAGGGGGGGCTGAGGACTTCAGTTGGCACAGTAGAGGAGCAGAAGGCAGTGCCATGCAGGAGGGACAGCAAGGGGGGCAAGAGAGCGGAGAGCCGGGTAAAACAGGCGATGGCAGCAAGAGCAGCTGGGGCTCTGTCGGCAGCACAGCCGCTTCCAGGGGCAGCACTGGTGATGCTGATCCTCCTCCTTTTCCATCAGAGCAGCAGCAGCAGCAGCAGCAGCAGCACTGGCAAGATGAGCCTCGCCCTCGCCCTGTCATCGGGCTAGACATAGAGTGGGACCCGACCTACAGGTATGCAGCAGGCAGCTCCAGTGGGGCTCGGCCTTCATGGTTAAATTCCTCCCTGTTATGCGCTGCCCACTTGTCAAGCGGCAAAAAAAAACTGCTTGCTGTGACAATTACTCTCCTTCTTTCACGAGTCCGTCCCCAATCCATCATTCAAAGAGCAGTGGGGTTTTTTCTTCCTCTTCAAAGGCAACCGTGGTCTTTTCTTCAAAAAAGCACAGCGATCTCGCTTACCTTTCTCTTCAAAGAACGCAGCCCTCAGCCTCAGTTGTCCTGCAAGTGCTCGCTGTGCAAGCAACTCCCCAAGCTATGGTTGCTCGCCTTGATTTGAGGCCTGAGGTCAGGCCTGGCCACACAGGCCCCTTGGGGGGCCCTTTGTTGTGCTTGGGAGGGATTGCAAGGGATTGCAAGAGGCCCACAGCCCAGAATCCTGGCCGCTTGGGCACTGTTGATACGTACATACTAACACCTTGGAGGGCCCTCTGCTGTGCTTGGAAAGGAGGAGGGAGGGCCCTCTGCTGCCCTTGGAAGGAAGGGCCCCCCTGCTGTGCTTGGAAGGAAGGAAAGGGTCACACAGCTGTCTCTACCTGGAGGGCCCCCTGCTGTGCTTGGAGGGCCCTGTGCTGAGGAAGGAAGGGAGGAAGGGAAGGAGGGGCTACATAGCTGTACCTGCCTATGAGGGCAGCTCAACTGAAGCAGAGAAGGTGCTTGCAACCAAACTGGATGCCGTGCTTATTCCCAACCTGTTCAATGCCTCTTCTCTGCTCTTTTGATCTCCCCTGCTCTTCTCCCTGCTTACGCTTTTGCTCTTGTCTGTGCTTTCACCTGCTCTTCTCTGCTCCTGCCGTTTTTCTGCTTTTCTCTCTCTCTCTCTCTCTCTCTCTCTCTCTCTCTCTCTCTCTCTCTCTCTCTCTCTCTCTCTCTCTCTCTCTCTCTCTCACACACACACACACACTCCTGTTTCTTGGGTCTCTACTTCCTCTTACTCCCCACTCTGGCTCCTGCTGCTTTCCTCCCTTACCCCCCCCCCCCTTTTGTTGTTCTTTTCAACGCCTATTGCATCTCTCTCTCTCTCTCTCTCTCTCTCTCTCTCTCTCTCTCTCTCTCTCTCACACACACACACACACACACTCCTGTTTCTTGGGTCTCTACTTCCTCTTACTCCCCACTCTGGCTCCTGCTGCTTTCCTCCCTTACCCCCCCCCCCCCTTTTGTTGTTCTTTTCAACGCCTATTGCATCTCTCTCTCTCTCTCTCTCTCTCTCTCTCTCTCACACACACACACACTCCTGTTTCTTGGGTCTCTACTTCCTCTTACTCCCCACTCTGGCTCCTGCTGCTTTCCTCCCTTACCCCCCCCCCCCCCTTTTGTTGTTCTTTTCAACGCCTATTGCATCTCTCTCTCTCTCTCTCTCTCTCTCTCTCTCTCTCTCTCTCTCTCTCTCTCTCTCTCTCTCTCTCTCTCTCTCTCTCTCTCTCTCCTTTTTCTCTCGTGCCACTGCACCTTTCTGCCTGAGCGTAAACCCTTTCGTTTGCTTGTCTGTAGGAATACAGGAAAGAACCTGCCCTTTGCCTCTTAAAAAATTGCAGCCTATTGCTTATCTCTCTCCTTTCTTGTTTCACTGCACCTTTCTGCCTGTGCGCAACCCCTTTCGTTTGCTTATCTGCAGAAATACAGGAAATAATCTGTCCTTTGTGCCTCTTTAAAAATAGCAGCCTTGCAGGTGCAGGTCCGGGATGGCACTGCTGCTGCCTGCCTTCATCCCTCAGTACCAGCGCATTCTCTTGTGTGGCGAGACTTCATTGAACTTGTGTGGCACCGCTTGACTTCATTCCACTGCACCTGCTCATTCCCATGTGTGACCCTGCTTTATTACACAGGACCTGCTCATTCCCATGTGGAGCTGCATGCCTACATTTCTCATTAGCTGCCCAACCCCATGTGTGGCACTGCGTGCCTTCATCTTACAGTACCTGCTCATTCCCATGCTTGTCTTTATTCTGCAGCTTGAATTCACAATTCCTGCTTATTATTCCATGCTTCCTCTCCCTTCTCTCGTTCTCACCCCTATCAATGTGACCGCAGGCGTGGAGAAAGCAGCCTCTTTGTGCTCTTGTGGCTGCCAGGTCCACCACAAACCTTGCTCCTCTCTTATCTTTCTTTTGCCCTCTCCCTTTCCTTGCTCTCGTTGCCCCCCATTACCTCGACTGCAGGCCCAGCAAATGGAGCCCCATGTTGCTTTAGCCACTGGCAGGTCCACCACAAGCTCTGCTCCTTTACTTTCTTCATCTTGCTCTCTCCCTTTTCACATTCTTGCCCACCCACCCACCCCACATACCCCAACTTCACTGCAGACCTGGAGAGCGTAGCCCCATGGCACTGTTGCAGCTGGCAGGGCCGTCAAGGTGCTTGCTCCTGCGCATCCAGGCCATGCAGGATACAGCAGAGAGGCAAGGAGAATGTAAGTCATGGCACAGGGAGGTATGTTTGTGGTGTGGGGCGGGGCAAAGCATGCATGACTGACAAAGAGAGGAGAGGTGTGTTGAAATATGTGTTTAATAGCGATTGGTGGAGCTGTTCTTGAAGCTGCAGCACACGCCTTCCTGTTCCCCAACAAGCAACTCACCCTGGGGATAGTCCTCCTCGTTTCTGAGGGTCCAGCCTCCTCATATTTTGCATGTGTCGCGCATCCTGCCCTTTTTGACACGGCCTTGATGACCTTGTCAACATCCAAACGCTCCTTTTTTGAGCGCAGCCTTCTGTGTTTGGTACGTTTCTGTGTGACTGCCTTATGTAGCGCCCCTGGTTTGGCCTGCTGACTGGGTGTCATGGTAGTTCCCCCCCCCCCAAGAGCTCCCTCTGTGGGAATAGGTCCTCCCTGTGTGCATAAGCGGCGCAACCTAGAGGTCCTTTACTCCTGCAAGGCCCTTTACTCAACGCAAGGTTCTTCACACGGCCCCGGCAGCGTCATCAGCAAAGAAAGAGCCAGTGCATCTCCTGCCGGCCAATTTTTTTTTCCCTGTCATGCTGGCGCCCTTGAGATTGAATGTGGTAACCTCCGATGCTCTCTGATGCACCCTTTTGGCGCCCAGCATGCGTTTGCAGCTGCATGCGTCTGTGGAGGCAGCTGCTCCTTGGATATGCCTGCTTATTGATGCTGACATTGTGGTGGCCTCCATTGGAACCCTCCCCTTTTGCCAATGGTCGCAGCACTTGGAAGGGCTGCTGCTCTGCCTTTGGGGCTGCTGACTGGCGCTGGTGTTGTGGTGGCCTCTCCATGAGATCTCCTTCATGTGTCAATGCCCGCAGCATTTCAAACGGCCGCTGCACCGCTCGTGGGGCTGTTGACGCGCGCTGATGTTGTGGTGGCCTCCATAGGGTGGAACACTGACGAGCAGCGCAAGATGGAGAGTGCGCTGGGCATCACGCGAGCGGACATGCCAGGGTATACGTGTGTGTGTGTATGTGTGTATGTGTGTGTATGTGTATGTGTGTGTGTATTTAGGGGTTAGTAAGCTTTTAGCACTTTGGTGTGCACAAGGAAGTTCTAAACTCATGTATCCCTTCACTGGCAATGCACTCCCATGCGCGCGCGCACGCGTGCACACACACACACAAGCACACGCACGCACGCACGCACACATTAAACACTGCATGCAGGTTTGTGGACATGCAGAAGGTGGCGGAAGCATCAGGCATCAACCGGGTTGGCCTGAACTCGCTGGCCATCCAAGTGCTGGGCGCCCCAGAGGGTTGGGTAAAGGGCAGCAAATCTGTCACGCAGTCTAAGTGGAGCAAGGACCTGTCAGACAGGCAGATCAGGTGTGCACGCTGTTGTTGAGGTACATCTGTCACGCAGTCAAAGTGGGGCAATGGGGCAAGGGCCTTTCAGAGAGGCAGCTCAGGTGTGCACACTGTTGTTGAGGTGTGCATCTTGTTTGGAAGGATGAGTGATGAAACAGGGCAGCAATTCTGTCACGCAGTCAAAGTGGGGCAAGGGCCTCTCAGACAGGCAGCTCAGGTGGCACAAGGAAAGAAAAGGAAAAAAAGGAAAGACTGTGCATGCCAAGTCTGGTTGCGTGCAGTAAGGAAAGGTCCCCTAGCTAAGCTAGCTAGGGCCTCACCGAAGAGGCTCAATGGCCTAGCCTAGCCTAAGCAAAGAGCCAGCTCAAAGAACCCATGAGGGTCTGGTGGGTTTGTCTACCATGCGCCTGGGGGCTTGGACTCTCCTCCTCCTGTCACGCGCTACGGGTGTGCACGTTCTCATTGCAGTTTGCATTTTGTTCAGAAGGATGGGTGGAGGGCAGCAAGTGTGTTACGCAGTCAACATGGAGCAAGGCCCTGTCAGGCAGGAAGATCAGGTGTGCATAATGTTATCGAGGTGTGTATACTGTCCGGAGGGATGGGTGAAGGGCAAGGTGTGCACACTTTACTTCAGGCGTTCATAAAATCCCCCTCTGTTCTACAGGCAGGCGTAAGTTGATTTCCTTGGTCCACTATTACATGTCTTTAAGGAATTTTCTAGAAGAATAAGTTGTTTTCAGGGAACTCTTTGTGGGGGACATAGGTCAGGCCTGAAGAGGACAGCCCTGGCCTGCGCTGACAAGTTCTTTGTCCGTTCGCTTCATCAAGCCTGCACAGAGCACCTATCTTTTTTGTGTTGAGCTTTGCCAATCTTAAAGCCAAAGCTTGTGGTGAGAGCATGCTTTGCTGTGCATAGGCAAACCTGAGTTGTGTTAAAGAAAAGTAAGGCATTGAATCCGGCGTGCTTTCCTTTCCTGCAGCCTCGTAGCAGTGCTTCCTTGCACTTATTCATGGTAGAGGACGTGTACACGCAGCTTTGGCCACCGCCTTATGGAGATGCACCTGCCTTTGCTGATCCTTGCCTCACAGTTGTGCAGCCACCACTGCGTTCCTGGCTATGGACGTGTGCAAGCAGCTGGGGCTGCTGCATCATGCAGGCCCACCTTGCTTGTGCTTTTCCTGCATGCTCCCTTTCGTTTTCATCGCACACAATCAATGCTGGCCACAGACGCGTTCATTGCTGCAGACCTGTACAAGCAGCTGCGGCTGCTGCATCACGCAGGCCCACCTTGCCTCATCTGTATGCTCCCTCAATCTTCCCTCACACACAGCTACGCTGCTACCGATGCTTTCATGGCTGCGGATGTGTACAAGCAGCTGCGGCTGCTGCATCATGCGGAACCCCCAATCCACTGCGCGTTTTGTAGCCAACCTCTGTTGGGCCGCTCCCCCACTAGCCAGATCTGCTGCCCCATCCCAGGCTGCAGGTGCGTGTGTGCTTTTGTCAACAAAGTCTTGTGGCTTTGGTTGGCAGCATTCAGAAGGCAAAGGTCCGCCACCCCCTTCCAGGCTGCAGGTGTGCTACTGTCTGCAAAAGCCTTGTGGCTGTGATGGTATTTAGAAGGTGCAGGTCTGCTGCGCATTCCAGGCTGCATGTCCACAATATTTGGGGGCTTCTGATGATAGCGCGCAGGAGGTGTGTGTGTCTGCTGCCCCATCCAGGCTTTATGTGTGTTCTGCTTACATCAATGATATTATGGGGGCAACTGTTGATGGCGCTCAGGGGTGCAGGTCTGCTGCCCCATTCCAGGCTGCAGATGCAATGGATGTGATGGTTGTGGTGGTGTCAAAGGCGCTCATTGGGTCCTGTTACCTAGATGGATATTTTCTATGTATTTGACCTGTGTCACTGGAACCGCAGCTAGTTCTGCTTTACACCATCAAACAGCTTCCACACTCAACTCACATTGGACATTGCTGCCTGGATCCCTCCCTCACCACACCTCTTTGCTCTCTATGCCCCCCATGCCATTTATGCTCTTTGCTGCTCACTTCTCTCAGCTGCTTATTGTCAGGCAATGCATCTGTATGGATGCATTTCTTCCTGCCACTTATATGTGCTCTGAACTGATTCATCACTGATTTATCATCCCCATCCTTCACGTGGTGCATTGTCCTTTGCTGCCAATGAGACCGCTTGCTTCTCATTACCCACCACTTCCCCGTAATCCTTTGTCCAGGCGGCGCCTCCGGGCCCCCATTCAGATGGATGCTGAAGCAGGAAGATCAGGCAGCAGCAGCAGCAGCAGCAGCGGCGGCGATGTGAGCAGCTCTGGTGATGAGAGCGGCAGCGAGGACGGCAGCGAGGGCAGCGTGGGCGCTGCTGATGCCTGCTATGTGTGGAGGACGCCCACGTTTACGAGCGTGAAGGGCTACCAGAAACACCTGGCACACCATGCGGAGGAGGTGAGTCTGAGCAGAGAGGTTGAGGGATGTGGTGTCAGGTGGTCCTGAAAAGCTGGAGGCCATCCATTTTCGAGCAAACAAGGCAAGTGGAGGCAAGGGCAGTAATGAACACGGGTGGCCAGATGTTGCCAGTGCATGGCAGGCGAGGTGGATGATGGGCGAGAGGTTCGAGTTCGGAACAAAGCTGATTGTGTCACTATCAAAGGGTTGATTCGATGCATGGCAGGCAAAGGTAGGTATAGTGAACAAGGATGATCAATAGTTCTTTTGAGCCCATAGCACAGGTGTCGCATAAGCACAGGCGCAGTGAGATACAGCCCGCACGGCGGGCGTGACAAAGGAGAACAGTTTTTGGCAGGCCTCGTTTGCCGCCACGACATGGTTACGGGCAATTCGAGCTTTTCTCGTAGCGTCTCGCACGTAGGTAATGGTAGCCATAAAGGCTGGGCAACCCTGAGGCGTTTTGAGGGGGCAGGAGGGGGAAAGGGTAGAGGGGGAACCCCATGAGCAGCAGCAGCAGCAGCAGCAGCCGACCCTCAACGACCCCTAAAAATAAACCTGCTAGTTGCTTGTACTCACAGCCTGCTGTTGTTGCTTGCTCGATTAACCAGAAATCACGTTGCAGGCCTTCTTGTGCTGGCAGCCTCCCTGTGAGCAAGCCATATTGTTAGAAAGCTCTGTAACTTGCAAATCATCACCACATGCCCTTGCTGCAAGTGAGTGAGGCAGAGAGACCGTTCTGACAAGTGCTTTAATGGTCAGAGGGCAAACAAACATAGGCATGCACGCGCACTCACATGCGCGCGCGCACACACACACGCGCACGCACACACACACACACACACACACACACACACACACACACACACACACACACACACACACACACACACACATGTACACGTACACGCATGCACGCATGGCAGGGTGCATTGTGCAAAGCCAAGCGCTTGAAAAAGATGGCCGAACTTATGCATCTTCGTCTGCGAACTTCAGGGCAAACAACAATTAGAGGACGCGTGCAATTTTGCTCATGAGTTTGACAGAGGAACATCTCTGTTTGTAGGGCAAGGAGCCTCTCGCGTTGGTAGCTTTGAGTGACGAAAGTTCTGTTGCGCATCAGCCTATCAAGGGCTTCTACCTTGGCTTAGAACAAGCTCCCTGCGGCTGGGACAAAGCAAAGCAGCAACAGTTTCTGAAGCCTCTAAGGGCAATCCGCACAAGGGAGCTGGAGGCTTTTCAAATGACCCGAAACCTTCCAAATTGCTCTGCATTTCACTGCTCAGGAGTGAAATTTGGTGAGGCCCTTGCAAAGCATGCATGTTGGGAATCTTTCCTTCATGTGCACGGCCGCTTGGGATGCGTAGCCTTTTTTACTTTTGGTTGCTTTGCGCTTCACTGCTCGGGAGTAACCAGCACATGAGGGAACAGAGCAGGGTGTGAGGGAGACGGCGTTTGGCGGCCTGCTAATGCCTGAGGTTGAGGCATGGCATGGAGTGTAACAAGCAGTGTTGTGGAGCAAATGAAAGGCAAAGGTGTGGAGCATATGTGTATTCTATAAGCCGTGTTTAGGTGTCTTGCAACAGACGCCTTGAAGCAAAGGCAGGCAAGCCAACTAGCGGCAGCGTATGTGTGGGGTTGGCCATTTCCAGATGTAGTTGCCGTTTGTTTCAGCATTGTTGCATGGAAGGCGTGAAGTGTACAGCAATTAGGAAAATATGAATATGGACATAGGACAAGAAACGAAACGGAAAACTACGCTGGCAGAGGAAAGTCTCCCTACATCAATTAAGGAAAAGAAGACACATTGGCTTAGAAGAGCCGTGACAAAGCTACGAAACGGCCAGTGCTGAAGGGGATCTGGAGGGTTACTGGAGCACCCGGCTCCAGGATCTGGCTGTAAGGAGTATTTTTGCTTTCAGTAGCACGCCAGAGGGTCCTAAGTTGGCCATTTTGGGGGGTCTGTCACAGGAAACTTTTCTGAGCCTCCCTGGCCTTGCCCTTCCCAAAACTTTATATGCAGTCTGATTTCATGGAGTTAAAATCTGCACAAAATGTTTCGGTAAAATCGGCTTGGTTTGTGTGCAAGGGCGCTCAAAATGGGGAAAAGGGGGCGATGTGGTGGAAAATGGGTGTTCCCTACCCTACCCCATTTTGTCAAATTTTCCCTTAGGTGTGTAGCTGTGATATAGTAGACACCATTCCAAAATAAATGGGGTCGATTGGTGGTCTGGCTGAGTCAGGGTGGGCAAAAACGCTCGAGGAGGTAGGTGGACCTGTGAGCCCTCATCCAGGAGGGAAGAGTTCGTGTAACTTTTGGACGGCAACTGACAATCCCAATAAAAAATATATATTCAGGATCCTGAGGTCAAGAGTTATCGATTGGTATATATATGTATATATATATATATATATGGGTCCGATCCGAGGAGGGGGGGGTGGGTGGGGTGGTCGAGGGGGGGTACAGGTTTTTGGGACCCCCCCTCCAGATTTTTACTGGGGCATTTTCTCGAGATTCTAAACATATCATCGGAACCCTGAGCTCAAGCCCCGTCGATTGGCACCCTATTTGGGTGAATTGAGTTACTGATGGGGCAGTTAGGAGCACTTGAAATTCATGTGTGTTTGAGGCATGAAGTGCCCCTACTGCAAGGTGGGACTGACCCACTTGAATGACACAAACAGAGAAAGGCACACAGCATCATGCCAAGGCAAGGACCAGGAAGCCAGGCGGGATGCGCCAAGCATGCTTGGCTTCCTGAAGCACAGACCAGCAGCCAGCCCCATGCAAGCAGCCCCCATGCAAGCACAGCAACATGGGGGAGACCAGCAGCAACAGCAGCAGCCAGCAGAGAGCCCAACCCAAGCAGGGGAGGCAGCAACAGCAATAGCAGCGGAGGCCAGTGCAGACCCAGTAGCACAAAGCTCTGCAGAGCCCATGATGAATGTGGCCAAGAACGTGCATGCTCCCTAGCATGACCAGCCCGTGCAGATGCTAGTTTCTTCTTTTGGGGTCATAACTTTGCAGGAACTTGTTCTTTGTTTTATTTAAATGCAGATGGATGCAGATGGATGCAGAGTTGAAATAGGAGCAGATTGGTACCACTTTTGTCTCGATTGGGGTACTGGAAGGGGGGCTTGGGGGTGGGTGGGTCCCTCAGGGGGGTCCAGCGCAAAATTTACACATGCCTTCCACGAAAATTTGTTTTCTTCCCTCCTGCCTCATCTCTCTTTTTCCACTCAGGGAGCACTCCTTGGGGGCTTTTTTCACAGTATTTGATGAAGGCATTTTTTTTACCATGATTAGGCCCAAATTCAAATTTGGTTTCGAAATTCCTAGGTTTGCTCAGATTTCCAGCCAAACTTTGGCCTAACACAGATCGGCGCCAGGCTCTGGTCCTAAGACCAAAAAAAGCTAACAAAACGCTATCCAACGCACTATTTTTCATCTTAGCACTAGAGCCGGGTGCAAAGTTACAGCAGTTCAAAGTTGCACACATGAGTTTGAGCTCTCTGGTATCATGCCAAGCGGTAACAAGCTTATGTGCAATACAACAGATTGTGCGAGAAGGTCACGGGCAAGCTTAATGACATGTTGGTGGTCAAGCCTCCATTGTTTAAACTGGTCAAGGGTATGCTCAGCATTCCACGCCCCACCAACGCCCAGGAGAATGGTATGAAGAGTCTCA
The DNA here is from genome assembly GCA_914767535.2 of Dunaliella primolecta. Classification (NCBI taxonomy): domain Eukaryota; kingdom Viridiplantae; phylum Chlorophyta; class Chlorophyceae; order Chlamydomonadales; family Dunaliellaceae; genus Dunaliella; species Dunaliella primolecta. The sequence continues at coordinate 7,440,158 of OU611763.1, read as the reverse complement.
GCTTTTGCACAAATACGTTTGCAGACTTCTGCATGCTGCCGCTATGCCGCCTCCAAATGTTGTCCAGGCCTCATGCTTGATAATGGATAAGTATTAATATATACACGTGTGTGGTAGTAACATTTCATGGAATTAGCCAACCCTGTGTATGTGACAAAAGGGATGAAAGTCCAATGAGGGATTATGACATGGATGTACAAGTCAGAGGAGTGGCCACACCAGGGAAGCCTGCTTCTTTTCGTGCTGCTTACTGCTAAAAAAAAATTTCTGCCTAGCTAGCTGCCAATGAATTTAAGGCTACGAGCCAGCCTTGAGTTTACTTGCATACAACGTTTTTGCCTCTATTCTTCTGCTGCGCAGGTGGCCAATGACCCCACATTAAGCCAAGTGGAGGAAAAGACATGCGTGCAATGCGGACGATCCCAGTTTCTCCTGGCCTCAGCACGTGCATAAAACTGCAAACATACCTGTTCTGCGACTCAGTTGTTTGTGGTATTATGCTAATAGAGACATGAACTGCTTGTTTTTTCACGCTCTTTTGTTGGTGAGGGAGACTCACTGCTCTTCGAGATAATGTGTCTCCTTTTCATGTATTGATATAAGGGGAGTGTTCTCACTGCTTACATGGTTTATACTACAAAGAAAAAAAGGTTCTTTGTTCATCACATGAGTCTCCATCAATCCTTGTGAAAACAAACGATTATGTGTATCTTGGCCTTTGATAAGTTATCATCCGTGCAATAATAAATTGAGGAGACATGTACAAGGCAGATCTGGGGCATGTCAAAAAGGCTCCTTATTGACAGTAAAGTGAAGTGGCAGACTCAATGCGTACTGTGTCACGGTGAATTGTGGTCATTGCTGGCTCATGGTCATTTGGGTTGGTAGAAGAACAGGAAAAACTACGCAAGCCAGGTCCTGCTGCGTGCATTAAGGAAACTTCCCCTTAGTGGCAAGCTAGCTTGGGCCTCACCAAAGAGGCTCACAGGCCCAGTGTAAACTAATGTAGGATCTGACGGGGAACGACTAGTCAGGGTCTGGCGGGTTGTCAGCCAAGCGCTTGCGGGCATGGACTCTCCTCCTCCTGCTCTGCACTGCCTCGCTCCCAGTGACTCCCCTACTAGAAGATCCCTGCAAGTACAATGTGTGCTTGAATTGGTTATTTGGATGGGGTAGTTATTATTGCTGGAAGGTTAAGCTGTGCCTTGTGCCATAAGTAAGGGAAAATTACGGAGGCAGAGAGAACTCTCCCTACATCAATTAAGAAAGGGGAACACGTTGGCCCAAAGAAGCTGTATGTACCCTCTACCACAAAGCTACAAAAAATGTTAGTGGGGATCTGCAGGGTTACTGGAGAACATGGCTCCAAAACCTGGCTGGAAAAGGATTTTTGTGTTCAACTGTACGGCTTGTGCCACACCAATGGTAACAAGTTATATTTTGGTTGCATTGTGAGGTGCGTGACAAAAGGTGTATTGCAGCGAAGCCCAACAACTTTCAGCAACCCGCGTTAGACAGCCTTACCAACTGAGCGCAAACCAGTGGCACTTCACGTTCTTCTGGTTGAAATGAAATACTGTGAGGACACCAGGCCTGGGCAACAGTTGGAGGCAGCACAGCAGCAGCACGCAGACCTTTGCAAAAACGTCAATGGAAAAGCTGTGACATAACATACCATCCTTCAGGGTGTTGGTGCTAGATTTACTCAAAAATCAGGCCTCGACCATCAACGAGCTTACAAGCTTGCATGGGAACTCCATGCACATGCTGTAAAGTATGCCCACAAACTTGTAACCACGAGGCTCTTGTTTCTGGCTTTCTCCTAGGCTAGCTTAGTCTAGTTTAGGCTTGAGGGCCCTTTGGTGAGACCCTTTCTAGCTTGCTAGTCAGGAAACCTTTCCTTAATGCACGCGGCCTCTTGGCTGGCGTAGACTTTTCTTTTCTTTACCACAAGGCACGCTATTGAAAATGAGGATACTCCTAACAGGCCAGGATCTGGAGTCGAGTGCTTCTAGGAACCCTCTAGATCCCCACTAGCCCTTTTTGTTTGCGCTTTGTGGTGGAGGATACTTACGGCTCTTTCGAGCCAATGCGTCTCCTTACCCCCTTTTTTAAATGATGTAGGGAGAGTTTTCTGTGCCTACGTAGCTTCTCATTTCTTTCCTTTGGAGCACTTAATAAGCTTCTGCACCATGAATTTTAGCTTAAGTATACCTGTGTAGAAACCAGGCCCATTTTTCTTTTTTTCTTTTTCTTTTCTTTTTTCTTTTTTTTCTCATAAGGAAGAGGGGGGCCCATGCTGGGATGTTGGAAAGCTTGCTCTATGGCTTAGGGGTGGGTCTTAAACTTGCTGGACAGGGCCTGCCTGACAGTCGTGTCGTAGGTCCCATGGTGGAGGCCAACTTGCTGGTGTAGACTTCTGTGCCACCTCTTCCTCTTGGTCTGTGTGGTGGGGCCCTGCCTTTCAGGATAGGTGACCTTTCCTTAAATCACGCGGCCAGACTTGGCAACCGTAGTCTTTCTTTCTTTTCCGAGCCAGCCAAGCAATGTTGTAAAAAGGTTTGCTGCAAGGGCCAGCGCTAGGGATACCGGCATCAGTCAGGTCGTCATCTTTGAGGCTAGCCTGATACTCAGCAAATTAACCTGTGATAATTTACACACCTAAACGTCTTGAAAAGTTCCCAACTTCATGGTTCCTTCTTCTTTTCTCATGCCAAAAATTAAAAGTGTGTTACTCAAAGGCAAACTAAGTGTGGATAGAATATGGACCTTATTTGCGCTCAGCAACAACAAAGAGAAATGCCCACCGTGGATGAATTTTTGCATGTTCATTTGAAAAAGCCTTGCTGAACATGAAATTTTTCTTTTGTCTTTTTCATAGGTTCAAAGCAGCGCCAAACTACTTCTCCTGCAAAACCCGGAAAGAAAAAATCAGTTGATTGGGGGGAGTATGCTGCCTTTATTGCAACAATTTCACGTAAGGAACATATACATAACAACATCATGTTCAAGCTTTTGAGGACACAAAACATCATGTAGGGCAACATTCAAGTTTAAATATCAATTTGGCAAATTCGCATTGGTCAACAAAGGGAGTCAACAGCGAAAATTGTTTGTGCTAAGGAGTTTCATGTGGTGAGCTGCCCCCTGTTTGCTGCAGTAATCTGTCCTTGTCACTACAAGCAATTATTCCTTAGAGACGTTCTCAACGAGTCCATCCAAAAAGCTCCTTGGCTGGCTTGAAACTGCAGGGAGAGCACATATATATGTACAAAAGTCGACACACTTGAAAATTCAGGATGCTGCTTGTGAAATAGATCGGTGCAAATACAATGCAGGACATGGATTGCAGGAAATGCAGGACCAATGTAAGTACAATGCACGACATGATCGTGCAACAGACTGATGCAAATGCTATGCGGGACTTGCAAGAAAACTCCATGCCCATTCTGTACAATTTGCGCACAAACTTACCTCTACCAGACGTGCCATTGAAAATAAAAGCACTCATCGTAACACTGGTGCCCTGGAGCAGCGTGCTGCCAGAAACCCACCTGACCCACACTAACTCCCCTCTCTTCTTCTGGTAAGGGAGACTCACGGCTCTTTGAGCCAATGTGTCTCTCTTTCCTTAATTGATGCAGGGAGAGTTTTCTCTGCCTACGTAGTTTTTTCTTTTTCTTTTTTTTCTTTTCTTTTTCTTGTGGGACAAGTGACACATGAATTCAAATACTCTGATGATGTGTGCCACAGATTACGTGTGCATCGTGTTAAGCAGAAGCAGTGCCAATTGGATGATCTATTATTGGTAGCGGCTTTGCAGTAAGCAATCAAGAAGCTCTTGTCAATTGTCGTGGAGGCCAGGCTAAGCAGCATCTCAAATTTCTGCTTTAGCATTTGAAAACAGGTGCTTCACAACCGTTACGCAAACTCGAGATAATCCTCTGTGGCCCATGCTCATCAGGGCTGCGCACCTTTTGGAATGACTAAAAATGATGATGCATCCTGGCATGCAAAGTGATTTGGCGCAGCAAAGGAAGCAAGCTTCTTCATGGTGCCAGAAATAGCTGCCGACTCTGTTCTTTAGGTACAGCACATCACCAGTAGGTTGTCTCTAATCAGGGAACTTTCCTTTAATGCATTAATTAATTAATGCATGTGCATGATATTGTGGCCTCATTGGCCGGCGTAGTCTTTCCTTTTCCATTCCTTTCTTACATGTCATATAAGCACAAAAGAAAATAAGTAAAAAAACACGTAGGCAGTGAGAAGCACACCCATTGTCAATCAACCAACACATGACCATAGGTAACGAGCCACACACAAGCGCACCTCTTGCGGTGGACGCCCTCTTGGGGGCCATGCTCATGGATGAGGTCCCTGTGAAGGGTTGAGCCATAGCCCTTGTGCTGGGCAAAGCCTGTCATTGCAAGTTTCAAGGCCAATGTCAGAGTCAGCTTGAAGACCTCAAATGCAGCCCTTGTGCTGCGCAAAGCCTGTCAATGTCAGGAGGCACAAAAGCAAAGCCAGCTTTGAGCAACACAATCCAACATACAAACTTGCTGTTCATGATGGCAATCAAGAGAAAGATGAGGCTCAGAAGCAAAGTCAGCTTTGAGCAACACACTATAACAAGCAAACCCGCTTTTTGTGGTGGCAATCAAAATAACATGAAAAATGGAAAAAAAAATTGCACCAGTCAAAAGGCCTTACAGGATCAAGGAACAGTCCCTAATAAGCAAGCTTGCAAGGGTCTCACCAACCAGCAAAGGGGTGCCATGGTAATTCTCCTAGAATATAAAAAAATTGTGCCAGCCAAAAAAGGTCGCATGCGTCAATAAATGGTGTCCTAACTAGCAAGCTAGCAAGGTCATCACCAAAGGTACCTCAAACCTGCGCTAGACATAGCTAGTCTAGGGAAAGCCAGAGAGAGGTTGGAGATCATGACAGTGCCATTTTACGAAATAAGATAACCTCTGCTGCTGGATCTTGGAACTGTGATGGAAACTAGGAAGTGTTGCAAGCTCCAGCAGCCTTCATGCCTTCAACATTCAGGTGCATCCATTAGGTGCACCTCGCAAGGGTAATCGACCAACCTTGTCATACCTGAATGTCACTTGATTGTTGCGCTTCGTCATACCTGAATGTCACTTGATTGTTATACTTTGTCATACCTTAATGTCACTTGATTGTTGCGCTTCGTCATACCTGAATGTCACTTGATTGTTATGCTTCGTCATACCTGACTGTCACTTGATCGTTGTGCTTCAAGACCTGAACTTTGCCCCTGCGTCTCTCTTTACTTGAAGGAGCTAAAAACTTCTCTAGGAGCCCCAGCACCTCTTGCCATCTCTGTTTCTGAGCTTAGCGCCTGAATTTCTTGCCATTTTAATTTCAAGGAGCCTTGAACTTCTCTAGGGACCCCAGCCTCTCTTTCTTTCTTGCTCCTTTCAGGAGTTTCTCTGTTGCTCTTTTCTTTCAGAGGCCCTCATGGGAAATTGCTATGTCCTCGGGCACGTGCAGTGGTAAAAACGTCACCCTGCCAATGTGTGCAGGTCACACCCAACCTTGAAGCATTTGAGCGCAAACTGCAACCACTCACAGAAGTCTGGGGGTTCCTTTGCCAGCTCCATCATCTTGTTATCCTGGCAGTCTTCACAGGTTGCATCCAACTCATAAGGACTGAAGTGCAAGCAAGTACTCACGGTATTCCGGGTACTGCTCATCCAGCTCCATCATCCTGTCATCCAGGAGGCACTTGCAGATCACTGAGGCTGCAGCGATGGGCGCAACAGACTCGGCTCCTTTCACAACGCCTACAATGCAAGCAAGATTGATACAAGCTTGTGTACTGTGGATCATCCCTTTACAAAATGAGAGCAAGCATTCTCATTCAGCGCCTCTGACGATGTCTGAAGTGCAAGCAACAAAACAGCCCAGAGGCTGCAAGTTGAAGTTCTTTCCTTCACAGGTGCATTGCAATCTCAGCCTCTTCCATGACGCCTGCATATGAAAAGAGATTAAGCACCTTAACTTATTTCCAAAATCGGTTATGCAGAACGTACAATACCACTCTGTATCCAGCAACATGTGCGGCACTCTATAACCAACAACATGCGGTTCGCTTCAGAAGGTCCACTATCCCCTCCTGCCCCCTGCCAGGCTGTCATCAATTAGACAGCGCACTCCACATGCTCTCAGCCTACCAAAATCATGACATTTCCAACATGAGAACTGAATGCAATAATGCTGCTAGCAGAATGCTTGCAGAAGCTCTTAGCAAAAGCCCTTGGGGAGCAGGCTTGGTTAAAGATAGGAAGCGATGGCCGGCTGGCGGAACACAACCTTCAACTGCCTGCCCACGCCTCAAAGAACAAACCCCCTTACCTCTTTCTTCTAGATTTCTTACAAGATCTAGACTCATCTACAGCCGTCCTGATGCTACCCTGATTACCCCTTACCACGCCAAACCCACTTCTTCTTCCTCCTCCTGTTCACACTATGTGTAATGCAACAGGCATAGGACAACACAGAGAACCACCACAGCAGAATGCGTGAGACAACCTCACCAACTGAATACAAACCAGCAGTATGCACACTTGATTGAAATCAAGTACTGTGAAGATATGAGGCCTACACAACAGTTGGAGGCGGCACAGCGGCAGCATGCAGACCTCTGCAAACAAGTTAGTGCAGAAGTGGTGACCCTCCATACTGTTCTCTTTGGCATTGGTGTAATGTGTTCCCGTGAACATACCCTGAACCAGTTTAAACATCTGGGACTTGACCACCAACGTGCCATTGAGCTTGCTTGCGAACTTCATGCCCCTTTCTGCTAGGTATGCCCACAAACTTGTGACCATTAGCCTGAGGCGTACCATTGCAAACAAAAATGCTTCTCACAGCCAGGTTCTGGAGCCGGGTGCTTCCAGTAACCCTCCAGGTCCACATTAGCCATGTCTTTTCCATAGCTTTGTGGTGCAGGCGATAGCTTATGGATAGCTCATTTCTATAGCCGGCTGAGGCCAGCCACAAGCCAATCAGCCACAAGCCAATCAGCCAGACAACCTGGCTGAGGGTCAACCCCCCATTGTAACCATTGCGGTGAAGGTGACTCACAGCTCTTTTGAGCCAAGGTGCCTCCTCCTCCTCCTTGAATGATGTAGGGAGACTTTTTTTTGCCTGCGCAATTGTTTTTTTTCCATTTCATTTCTTTTCTTTCTATGCTGAAGATCACAGAGAGGTGCTGCAGCAATGGGCGCCACCATTCCAACCCCTGAAAGAGTTCCTATGAGCACCTCATTTGTTTCATCATTGGCAACTCTTCCTATTCACCAATCTTGCTGGGATCCTTAGGGAAGGGCATAGAGGAGCAGGCCAGGCAACCAAGAATTAAAGCTGTATATATGTGTGAAGGTAAAGTGCTGCGCTGCACCGTGCGGGAGTACAGCAGTGAGCAGCAAACTTAGGATCCCAGCACCCCTCATCCTTTGATGCATAGGTATTGGCAACCCTGGACGTGCAGGACGTTGAACAAAACCTACGTAGGCAGTGAGAAACTCCCTACAACAATCAATTGAAGGGGACCACATTGGTTCAAAGACTGTATGACCGACCCACCATAAACATCTACGTGTCAATGACTTTTTTCCTTATGTTTGGTACTCTGTTGCGCGCACATAATGTGTAGCATATCATCCTCAAAGAGCTGCACATTACGCGTGCGCAACAGAGTACACACGAAAAGAAAACAAGTTGTCATGAAATAGATGTTTAGCATCCAGGTTTGCCAATATCCATACAGCAAAGGACAAGGGTTGCTGGGATTGTGACTTTGCTGTTCACTGCTGCACTCCTGCACGGTGCAGCGCAGCACTTAATCATCATACACAGCTTTGTTACTTGGTTGCTAGGCCTGCTTCCCTATGCCCTACTCTAGGGCACAGGAAAGACTATTCTGCCATCTGTTCGGTTCACACAGTTGTGGAGAGTGGATGTCAAATTAAGACTATTGGATATTACTAGCACACATGTAAAACCTCCTCCAATGTAGACAACATTGCTCAACAGCTGGTTGGCCAGTTGTTAAGCCAGTCTATCAATCAGGATAACCAACCAACTTGAACTGGTTAACCATGATTCAGCAATAACCACAACTTAATGTGACAACAAAAGGGCACTGCTGAAAAAATGTGATCGTGCATGCATTCCTTTGACGCGCATGTAGTATCATGTACATACAAAATTTTGTGGAGCGTCTGACCAGGTTGGAAGCAATTTGTACAGAGGATATTGACCCAGTGGTCCTGGCCAGAGCCCTCTACTTAGGGTGTATTGGGGTCCAAAATTCGTGGCCTGTGCCAATTATCATTGCTGCATGTTATTCCAAATATAACATTCAGCACCAATGTTGCCCTTGAATTAGCGTAAGGCATCATCATCGGCATAGACCGCAACCTTCCTGGCCAATTATAGTGCTAATGATGTGTTTAGTTTAGATTTGAGGGCCCTTTGGTGAGGCCCTTGCTAGCTTGCTAGTCAGGGGGCCTTTCCTTAATGCACACGTCCTTTTGACAGGCGCAGGCTTAACTGTGCTACTGCTAGTGAACCCAAGCTAGATACTAGTTCAGGCCTAAAACACAATTCCTCTACAATCATTGAGATCAATGCAATTCCAAATGATGAAAATCAGGCGTGCTCAAACCTAACACCTGTTGCGTGTCTTTTTAAGGAAATGGCTGACCTGGCACATTGCACCTATCAACACATTTCCCACTCCAGTTCATTTGCAATGCCATATTTACTCCATCAACAGGCTTAAAAACCCTAAAACAATGAGTGCAGCAGGGCTCATGACAGTAACCCTGAAATCCAAAATGTTTTCCTGTGCAGATCATTTGCTGCAACAGTCCGTATTTTCATGACATGGGAAAGTGAGCATGTTGTGCATACAGGCGGCACAGCAGCAGCATGCAGATCTCTGCAAACTTATTAGTGCAAAAGCCCTAACTCTTCATACCATTCTCTTAGGCGTTGGTGGAATGTGTTACACAGAACATGCACTCAACCAGTTTAAACAATTGGGACTTGACCACCAATGTGCCATTAAACTTGCTGACAGACTTCATGCTCATTCTGTAAAGAATGCCCACAAGCTTGTTACCACTAGGCGTGCTATTGATAACTGCAATACTTCTCGCAGCCATGTTTTGGGGCTGGGTGCCTCAAATGACCATCCAGATCCCCACTAATATTTTTGATCCATCTTGGTGGTGGAGGGGACTCACGGCTCTTCTGAGCCAATGTGTCTCCTTTTCCTTAATTGATGTAGGGAGAGTTTCCTCTGCCTACGCAGTTTTTCTTTTCTTTTCTTTTCTTTTCTTTTCTGAGCATGTTACCCCCATAGTCACCCTTTAAGCTCTAGTGCTCCAGAAATCTTAAAGCTACACAGGTCATGAGAGGCAGCCATATGGGCCGCCCTATGGTGAATTGGCACTGTGGGCCTCCTTAACGGATGAAGGGAGAACCATCCCTGTCTACGCTTTTTCCCCTTGTAGGTCTATGTGTCCCCCTAAGCTTTTTATTCGCACCAAATGAATTGTGATCGTGAGGGGCGCCAACCATTTCATCCTAATAACAAATGTGCAGCTGCAGTACGTTTGCAGCTGCAGCTCATATGTACAGTTGCTGCTGTAGTACATATGCAGCACACATATTTTATTCAGGCATCTTTCCAAACCATCCACTTTGGAATGCACAGCACATCAATGGGGCTGGAGCAATTTACCCTCATTTGACCATGAACACCAATTGTCCCACCTGGCATTCTTCAGTCAAGCCCGCTTGCCCATAGCATGCAATCATGTAAATTTCCCTTGAGCTAATCATCATAAAGGCGGCTCAAGCTGTAGATACTCCTCCAACTTATTCTTTAAAAATCAGGACATGGTATGGGAACGCTCAAGAATGCATGTTGGATCGGCACGCACCCTTCAGCCCCAATAGGTGTGATGCTAGAGAAAGTATTGAGAAACATCAACTACTGATAAGAGCAACTTACTGTCTGAGGGAAAAGGCACCTCCTCCTCATCAAGCTCGGCATTGCCATCCACCAGCACATAGTCAATGGCCCCTGCCGGCATCTGCCCTGCTGCCTTTGCCATGGCCATGAGAGCTGCGTTCCGTGGGTTCATCTGGAGATGCAAGTACAGATGGGAACAACTCAATGGACAATGCCCAAGGTCACATGGTTACTGCTCACTATGGATGTATCTGCACGATTTAGTGCGAGGTGGATGCGCCTAAAAATTGAGATGTTTTTTTTTAGGTGCAGCAGAACTCAAACGCCATTCAAGTGATCGGAGAGAAGCCTGGGAGATCACATGAGACTAAGAACAATTAAGCCTTCAGGTACAGGCCAAGACAACTTGCTCGCTTTTGTGTCAATCATTTCTGCCTTTCAACCTGGGCAAGTTTTCTGTATTGGTTGATGATGTACACAAGATCTCACTACACAAGACCTCACGCCCAAATACACAAACAGCAATTGGCGCACCTCGTCAATATCATCCACTTCCACAAAATGATGCTTGTATACAAAGCCAGGTATGCCTGAGCATGGAGAAAAGCAGGAGGGTGAGTCTGTTTAAATCAGAAAGATAATCTGCCCCATTAGATATTCCCCCTCCTGTGGTTAGAAAAATACGGGCATGCGCACCAAGCAGGCCACCAACACAAGAAGAGGCAGTAAAAGCCAGTTGGGATGGTAAGGAATTTTTCAAGTAACTTGCCAAGCTGCAACAGTTTTCAAAGCTACACTATTGATTTAGCTTCACGGAGGTGGATCCTTAAGGTCCGTGTGGTCTCTTCTTTCCTCTTCTTTTCTTGTTGTATCTTTCCTTTTTGGAGGCTGTCAGGCTGAGAAAGTGACGCAGCCATAACAGTGTCGTGCACTGTTCCTAAGCTAATTTGTATCATCACTCAGAAAGCAATTGATCTGTATATCAGGCGTTTACATGTAGCCTTTTCCATAAGCTCATGAGGGCTATAGATGTGCAAATGATTCAACTCCTAAACAAATGTTTCATAATGTTACCTATTGCTTTCTGTGCACAGGAAGTTGCACAGCATGGTGCAAATGTATTATTGTGCACAATTCATATGACAAGAGATACTTGAGACAGGAAACTGCAGTGACACCTGAACAGTGCAATTAAAGGCGCGTAAAAATAAGCGACAATCCTCTAAGATCTAGGACATAATGGATAGATTGCAATCATTAACATCTGTGTCGTTTTGGTAGACTTTTTGAGTCTAATGAAACTGATCGAAAAAAAGATTGGGTGCATGCAAATGAAGATGGACGCAAGCAAAATGCTCATTTCTAATGGTTGCAAATGCTCATTTTCTAATGGTTCCTGTTTCTGTGCTCTTACAATCAAGTGTATTCCTCAGTCAACCACCTGCTTTGCATGCAACCCAGCGGCAACACGGAGATCACATTCCTTTCATGTTAAAAAAGGAATACTTACATACTTGTTGCAAATTGTGATTTATCTGAATACTTAGACAGAGGCTTGACCCTTGACCCTTGTCTTTTCTTGGCTTTGCTTTCCAAGATTTCCCTGTGGAGCTACACACCAACCTGTCTGCTTTCAGTTAGATGTAATCTGGACATGCTGCATGATCGCCAGCCAGCAGACAAGCCCAGGACGCCTGTCTTCAAAAAAAGATTGCAAGCCACTCTCTCCGCTTCTCAAAAGGTTACCTTTCACGGCGCTGGCAACTTCATGTATTGCAAGAAATGTTCATGATTTCATTACTCACTCATAAGCTCTTTGAACACCTCCCTGCGCCGCTTGTCTGACAGCCTTTGGTTGCTGCGCAATGCAGTAGGTATCTCTGCCTCTCGTGGGATTGTGCAGGCCACAGCAACGAGCGGCCCTGCATTTGCAGCAAGCATGCATGCAGAAGAAAAGAACATCCTCTTTATGATCAAGCAATGAAATGCGCTTTGCTTTGTTCCACTTGCACGGAGGCACGGCAGCTCCAAGGCATGTCAGTTCCATGCTCTTTGCTCTTTGTGGGACCCCGCCCCCAAAAAAACAACTTTTGAAAACTGAAAGAGGTGCGCCTCGCTCCTTGAGAAGCCTCCTGAAGGACATTGCCTGTTATTGCGCTATTTCCAGATGCTTGCAGCACCTTTGTATTGAGTCTGAAGATGGCGTGGCAGAATGAATATCTCATGATGCCCCATGACTCCCAGCCATTTAAAGCCTGTGCCACTATGCTACACTGATTTGATCCAAAAGAGCTGATGTTAAACACCAGGAAAACGGAGCAAAGCCGTTTCACTCACACTCCTCAAGAAAGATGCATAAAAATGAAGTAAAAATGATGTAGGCAGTGAAGACGCCCCACATCACTTTAGAAAAAAGGGGATACCAGCTCAAAGATTGTAAACAGCCCCCCCACCGCAAAGTCAAACTGAGGGAAGCGTGGCAAGCAGGAATAGAAGACAGGCCCAGCAACGAGGAAACACGTGTAGAATGCTGAAAGACTGGAGCGCCAGATTTGCAACAGCAATCAAAGTATGCCATTACATATTTTAATACACCCGCCTTCCAGCGTGCCATTATACACATATTTGAAAAGCTCACCTGCCGGCGCGCCCAGTCCTGCCTCGTCCACGCCCACGATGTGCTTGAAGCCCTGCAGGGTCGAGAAGCATGTGCGAGCAGTATTTGCAAGTAATGAGCTTGCTCAGAGATCAAAGATGTAAGAAACGTTAAGACACAAAAGCAATTTAGAGAAGGAATGCGTGCAAGGGTAGTTTTGAAGGATGACGGAAGAAATAAGCTTCAGACGCATGCCTCGTTTGAACAAATGTGTCTTGTCGCATACATCCCTAGCTGCTTGAGCGCGTGATGCCACCTAATAAACAGCAAAAACCAACCTGATCCCACAGCTCCTGCTCTTTGGCACGTGTGGGGGGTTGTGTTGGGACAGGCTTTGCTCGTGGAGCTTTTTCCTGAGGCTTATCCTCGTCTGCTGGTTCCCCTGGAAGATGAGTGGCCTCTGCAGATGTTGTAGCTGCAGCTGGAGGTGCGCTAGCCTGTCCAGCCGCTCGTGCAGGAGCTGCAGCTGCTGGTGCTGGTTGCGCCTTTGCACCACTTGCAGGTGCCTCGGGAGGATCACCAAGGGAAGGGGGTCCCTCGGCGGACTGCGGCAAGGATGCAGAATCTTTGGAAGCTGCCTTAGACGACTTGCCTCTCTTTGTGGCTGGAGCTTCTGCTGCGTGAACCGTGGGCTCAGGTGGGGCGGAGTCACTTGTTTTCCTGCGCGCTGCCACAGCAAACAAGCTCAGAGCAGGAGTTGCAGAGGGTCTCCCAACACAGGGGGCCATAGGCAGGGCATGCCGAGGCATTCCCACCGCATGGAAGAGGGGAACCAGGTGCCGAGAAAGCATGGTGATAGGGGCTCAACGAGGCACGCCAACGTGTCGCGAACGAGCAGCTGCAAATGACTCGAAAAAATAGAATAAAAGAAATGATTTTTAATGAAGCCATCATTGTGACGGGAGGCAAAGTTGGTGATGGCGTGATCTTTCGTCAAACTAGGCAGGATATTTCTCAAAACAAAATGTGTGAATCATGTAAGCATGGTGATTTTCCATGTTGATCGTACCAGAGCAGCTCTGTCCTTCAAGTGCTTAAAGTTAGCGGAATGGGCTGATGATCATGCTCATTCCGATCAGAATGCGTGTGCTTCTGCTAACTCTTATCACCAAGGTCAGGCCTTAGAATGTACCACAATACTCCTGATCCCCTAGGCATCTAACCATTCATTTTCTTTTCTTTCATCTCCTGTGAAGGGCCCGGGCCCGGCGCCCCGGGGATATGCAGCGCCTCGCGAGGCGCTGCATATCCGATCGGCCCTAGGTGTCCACTTTTCCTCAACCTTGCTGCTGCACCTTTCCTTCTTTATTTCTCTGTGCTTCATTGCTATGCTGGCAAGCATGGATTGTACATGAACATGACATGCCTATCTGTGAATCGTTTTGAGCAACCTACTCACTAAGTCTAGTAGACCTCCAAACGAAGTGTGTGTTTCCCTTTTCTAGTGCACATCTTCAGGCTGGAGGGTCTGGTTTGGTTGTAGCCTGTAACACAGGCATCTCTGTTTCTAATGAAATAGGGTTGTTCATGGGTGCTGCTATTTCTGACGCATTCTAAGCATTACAAATGCAGGTTCAAAGCAGATAATAAGCTTTTGTATTCTTTGGCACTCCATTGACCTCTTCCTCTTCAGCAGTAATTTTTGGAATAATCCAAAGATCACCCTTAAACATCAGATAAATGTATTAAAATATTGCCCGGGATCAACTTACATTCTAAAACACACCATCAGATTCAAGACGTCTTCCACCTCTGCACGCTGCACATTGTGCGCTGAAATGGACAGCATAAATCACATTGCCCTTAAATGTCTTTACTCAACAATGAATGGGATGCACAGCAATAGGCACCATGTTGGCCTTAGTTCCTGTGTAAAAGCCCTCAGGAAAGGCGTGGCTCATCCCTTATTGGTATGGATGCCTGCACAAATGAGAGACTCCTCAAGCAGGATATAGAAGTCCCTGAAAACATCTCCCGAGCTATCCTCGACTGGCCTTAAGGGAGTAGTACTGACTCCTCTGCCCGGTACTAAGGCCGCCATGGCGCTGTCTTCGTGCGCTCTATCCCAGGACGTTCTGCCCACCTTGATCCAACTAAGATCGCTCCTCTCTACAGAGACATTTGTCTTGTTGGAATTAAACTCTGCCCTGATACCAACCCCTTTCCCACTCTGGAAGCTGCAATTGCCCAGCACAATAGCCAGGTTTAAAACCTGCAGCTCAAGAAACCTAAACAGGAACAACAAGGTGACCTTGCACAACATCTAAATTGGTGCGGCAGGCACTATCTATAACGATTACACCATCAAACAGCATTATACCTCTGACCAATTCGGGCCTATTATATTATTATACTTGCAGGGTTATTTGGGCAGGGGCGGCACTGGGACTGAGGCAGTTCAGAGCAGGAGGAGGAGACTCCACGCCCGCAGGTGCATGGCTGACAGCAACCCGCCAGACCCGCATTAGTTGCTCTCCATTGGTTCATAGCTTGGTTTAGGCTGGGCCTGTGAACCTCCTCGGTGAGGCCCTAGCTAGCTTGCTAGTTAGGGGACCTTTCCTTAATGCACACAGCTGGACCTGGCTTGCGTAGACTTTCCTTTTCTTTTTTTTTCGGGCCTAACCAGGCAAAAAGCCGAATCATTAGCATCCAAATTAAATTGGCATGCTATCCAAAGAAAAGAAAAGAAAAAGAAAAACTACGTAGGCAGAGGAAACTCTCCCTACATCAATTAAGGAAAAGGAGACACATTGGCTCAAAAGAGCCGTGAGTCCCCTCCACCACGAAGACTATAAAAAGAACATCCTAATGGGGATCTGGAGGGTTATTGGAAGCACCCGCCTCCATAACCTGGCTGCAAGAAGTATTCTTGTTTTCAATAGCACGCCTAGTGGTAACAAGCCTGTTGGCATACATGACAGAATGGGCATGAAGTCCATCCAAAGGTTAGCGACTCTTATCAACATCAGACATGCTCTTCATTTTCAAGGGGCTTCTGGAGGGGGAGGGTGCTGGACGCGTGGCGGTGGAGAGCAGGAGAAGGAAAGTCCGGGCGTCCACGAGCATGGCGGGTAACATTCGAATTCCCATTAGCTCTGTTTATGACTTTCTCTTAGGCTAGCTATGTCTAGTTTAGGTTTAAGGGCCCTTTGATGAGACCCTTGCTAGCCTGCTAGTTAGAAAACCTTTCCCTAATGCAACGGCCTTTTGGCTGGCATAGACTTTTCTTTTCTTTTCTTCTCTTTTCTCTTTCTTTTTTCTCTTTTTGAATGGGATAGACGGTGTCTCGGCCCTAGACATCCTCTTCTCTTGATTGATGTGTGGAGTGATTCCTCTGCCTGCCCAGTTGCGGTTTAGAAAAATGATTTTTTGAAGGGTTGTATACTTACGGGAGGGATATATAATAAGGGATATATGATAAGGGAAACTCAAAATGAAATACGGATACTCAGCAATTGGCGACAGTCCAGGGTGAATGGCTCGGACAGCCCTTCACCCCGGCCTGGCCCGAAAATGTTCTGGCGCATACTTTCAAGCTAAGATTGCATGGGTTGGTTAAAGGCATCCCTTTTTAGTTCCAGCAAAGTTGCCCTAGTACTACTCAGTCCTTTTCTTCATTCTCTGCCTGCCATGCTTCTCCAATCTCAGATTGCTGGATCCAGATACCTTTCCTGGGGTCCATACGTTTTGTGGACCCCAATAAAGGATCCAATATAATAAGATTTGTCTTAAGTCTGCCTCTAAATTTTCCCTAATCCTCTTACTTGGTGATACCCTTGCGAGCTTTTTTGGAAGGGAATCTTCCCTTCATGCTTGCGGCCTTTGGGACAGTCCTTCCTTTTCATTCTTTCAAGGGTGCTTGGTATTGCATTGATTCCCAACCACTGTAACCCATGCCTGTTACCTTAATATCGCCTTGGTGTTGCATGCAGATCGATCACAGATGCATCAGCAAAGATGGTGTTGGGTTTCCAAGGCCATTCCACCTCCTTGCCAAAATGAAGAAAGGTTGCCAGACAAAACCGTCAAATCCTTGAGTAAGCATTATAATCCTGCTGAACTTGTTGTTTGTCTGATCCATACTTTGTGTAACTGGAACAGTTGAGCAGGCCGAGCAGCCAAACTACCTAGTTGAAGGTCAAATCCCATTGCAACCATTGATCCCATACATACGAGCTTAGAAGCTGCAACAAAATGCGATTGGCACACTGTACGAGCCGAAGAACATGCTATTTTGGATTGCCCATCTCAGGATTAACAGACCTGCGCACTCATGGTGGACAGCACCTGTTTAGCTCTGCACCCCGAAGTAGTGCACCATGCCTTAAGGATTTCATGAACCAGGCTGATGTCCTAGGATCAGCCAAGTCTGTGTCTGCATACCTGAAATGCTGTGACTGAGCTGCTACCAGAATTAGTAGTATTGCTTTAAGGTTGGACTAGTTTGGTTACAGACATGTTTTGGTTCGGCTAAGCTGCCCCTGCAGGCAGGTACAGCTATGTAACCATTTCCTTTAACCATTGATTCACAATTTCCTGACCAATCTAAAAGGTGAGGCTCCCTTTCAGCGCACTACTGTGAAAGGAAACTTGCTTAATCACCCACTCTCCGCTGAAAACAGGTGCTGCTACAAGATGTAGGGGTGGGGGGGGAGGGGAGGAAAGATGCTGCGCAGACCAGGCGCCTAGCTTGCGGCTAATTGTGGCAGAAGGTTACAATTACTTGTGGACAAAGCACCAGTGGCACATGCAAGAAAACTGTGATGATACAAGATGGCAGGAGAGACGTACTGTACAGACAAAAATACCGAGCTGATAACGCCAACGGGTGTTGGTACAAAAGTGCATCATCAGATGTCAAAATAGCAGAAGCGTTGCAGATACAAAGTGTTTGCAGGTATGCATGTCAACATAGTTCAAAACAGGTCTGTGCCGCATCAGCGCTTGTTGGGGAAAAAGAGTTGCTTCTGCTCCAGCGACCCGAGCGAGCCCTTCATGCTGTCCGACACCATCGAAGAACCATGAGATCAAACAAATATTAGAGTGCCCTTCCTGGGTGAGAGAAGCTGAATGCCAGGAGCTTGTATCTTTGGAGCCTTGCCCAAGAGCCCCATGGCAACCTTGACACACTAAATTGCACACAGGCTTAAATGGCAGGAGTCGGCTGGTGCTTCCAAAGGATGTACCATGGCTTGCAGGTTGTGCTGACCCTTCCACTCCTGGATCAAAAAAGCTTCTGCTCAGTTCAGGCAGCCTCGGCAAAGCCCACGCGAGCTCCGCCATAGTCAAAGACCGAGTGGTAGGCACTGCAAATATAGTGGACGCCACAAGCAAACAACAAGGCGGTCATGAGCTACGCGGCAGACATTGTTCACACAGACAGACTTCTTAGCAGAAAAGCAGGCACTCGCGAGGTGCGAGCTGCCTGGCACGAGGCTGTGCTTCGGTGCCAGGGCCGTTTGCACAATCAAGGAGGGAGACTTTGAAGCCTGTGGAAACAAAAGAGCGTGACAGGGTGCAAACCGAACATCCTTGAAGACTCTCACTTCTGCTGGAAGCTCCGGCTGACTGTTACCTGGTGGTGTCATAGGTCCCACAGTGGGGGCCGATTTGCTGGAGTACACTTTCGTGCTTGCCGCTTTTCTTGGTCTGTACAGCGGGCCCCTGCCTTTCAGGACAGGTGACCTTTCCTAATTGCACGCAGCCGGGCTTGGACTGCGCAGTCTTTTTTTGCCTTCATTCATTCATTCATTCATTCATTCATTCATTCTTAGCTGCTGCATGCCACAGCACGACTTACAGATACATTGAAGTCGAGGGGAAACACCAGCTGCCTCCTCTAAGGCTCATCTTCATTCACGCCTGAGCACTTCTTTTGTTGAGTATCCCCTGCTACTTCTTGGCAAAACTGGGTTTGTCCTGCTGTTCACACGGATGCTGAAACAGACACAATGGGCTCATTCACGCCTAAGCATGAGCAACTCATGTATATGTGTATTTGGCTTACCCCAGGAAGATATCGCCCAGGATCCAGATGGGCCCTGCCGGCACATCCAGGCCCATGAAGCCGCTGATGCACTGCGGCTCAGACCCCTCCGCATCAATCTGCAGGCCACACAGGCACACAACATGGTTTGTATCCAGAAAGGCCCTGCCAGAGAAAGAAGAAAAAGAAAGAAGAGGAAAACAGAAAGTGGGCCCTGCCAGCACATCCAAGCTCATGAAGCCGCTGATGCACTGTGCGGCTCCAACCCCTCCGCACCAACCTGCAAGTACAAGTACACAGAGAGAGGCAAACATCGTTTCAAAACACCCAGGCATATGCTGCAGGTCTTTTCATGCTCTGTTGATGCATTGCGGCGCAGACCCCTCCGCATCAACCTGCAGGCCGCACAGGCACAGTGTAGGAATGCCTCGGCTTCCTACACGTGAGCGCGCTTTGGCATGCTGCACGACAAGGCGCCTTTTGTGCGTGTGCCCCATGCGCTTTCATGCTGTTGACGCACTGTGGCTCCAGGCTTGGTGTGCCCCATGCACTTTCATGCTGTTGATGCACTGTGGCTCAAGGCCCTCAGCTTGAGCCAGGCAGGGCACAAAAACACACACATCGTAGCAGGGACCTAATAAGTCTCAGCCTGAACCAGCAAGCTGATCGACTGCTTTACATTCAAGAAGGAGCTGTTGGCGCTGCTTGGCAGGCGATCCGCCTCCTTACTGCACACACGCTGCTGATGCAGTGTGGTCCCACAACTGCAAGCCATCCACACGCAGTGCCTGAGAAGGATTGACCGAGGGGTATGTGTGGACAGGAAATGCACATGTCCTTCAGAGGCTTGTGTGAAGTGACAGTGCAAGGCCCGAGCACTGATGTGCACTGCCTCTATGAGCTCTTCAGCTGCCAGGGCGGAAGCGCAGTGTCAACCAGCAAGAAGACCTTGAAATGACAAGGTAAAGGAAAACCGGTTTCATCATCATTGGTCGACCCATGGCTGGCCCACCCTTTCCTAGAGGCAAGGAAGAAAGAAGAGAAATTCATGCCAGCCAGAAGGCCGTGCGCATTAAGGCAAGGTTCCCTTACTAGCAAGCTAGCAAGGACCTCATTATAGGGCCCTCAAACCTAAACTAGACACAGCTAGGCTAGGCGAAAGCCAGAAACAGAGCTAATGTGGATCTGGAGGGTTGTCAGTCATGCTCCTGGATATTCCTAGGCAAAAAGCAGCCATTTACTGCTGAAAAGCATATCTCAGCACCCACTACACTATTCCAGGACCTGAAAAGTGCGTCGGACAGCTGATTTTCGGTTCTACAAAGAAACATAAAGAAAGTGGGGTGAGGTGCAGCGGGCAGGTAGCAGGAGCGGTTGGGCACCCATTTCACAGAAAGAGACGGATGTGGGCGCAGAAAGAAAGACCTCTACCAGATTGACCCTGCTGCGAGCTGTCGCCCCCGATTTGGCACAGAGTTGTAGCCAAACACAATCATTCTATTAAATTCTACTGAAACTTAAATGGCCTTTATCGGTGGCCTGGCCGATTACCAGAACGCTGAAATGTTTGCTGACTCGCTGAGAATTAAAAATGTGAATTATGTGAGTCAGCAAACATTTCAGCGTTCTGGTAATCAGCCAGGCCATCGATTAAGACCATTTAAGTTTCAATAGAATTTAATAGAAGGATTGTGTTTGGCCACAACTCTGTGCCAAATCGGGGGCGACAGCTTGCAGCAGGGTCGATCTGGCGGAAGTCGTTCCTTCCGTACCCACATCCATCGTGATGGATGCACCCTGCCAGCACGCTCCCCTAATGCTCCCTCGCAAAACCTGACATTGCAGCATAATAAATCTTCAAAGCAGTGTTTGTCCCGGAGCACTGGTGTCAGTTTGAAAATCCACCTTTTCTGCCAAAATGGATGCAAAAAAGCCTCCTCATGAGAGGCAGCAGGCTGCTCGGTGCCCAGGCACTCCTCATCTGTTGGACCAAAAGGAGTGGGAGAAGCGGGCGTTGTTCCATCTCTTCCTTCTCCTACTCCTTTTGGTCCAACAGATGAGTCACACTGAGCGCCTCCACATGCCAATATTTCTGCATTGCTCCTTGCTCAAGATTTCAAAACATGTTTGGTTTGCTCAGAGCATGCACAGAGGTGCATTTAGGGCCTGGAGGTCCAGTTGGCCAGACTTGGGGGGTTCCAGCCCTGGGGCAACCCGTTGCTAAACCGATGGATCTAGGAAACAAACACACACGCATGAGCATGCGCAAACACACACACACACTCACAAACGGCTGTCCAGGAAACCAGTCCATCATTTCAGAACCTCTTCCTTGTCGTAGATGACATGCAAGCTTCAGTTTGGCCCTTTTCAATCTGATCAAAGTCAAAAAACATTCCAAAGTGTTGCTCTGCCCGAAGACAACACCAGGGCCTTTTAAATGTGATCAAAATCGTCAAATCAGGGATCCAAAGGACTCCTGCCTGAAGACAACATAAGGGTCAGCCATATCTTTCGCCTTCCCTGAAAAAAAGTGTAAACATGCAGCACATTTATGCATGGTTGGCCAACCGTACTGAAGGCTCACGGGTGACCTGGAGTCCACCTTACCCTGAGGATGTACTGCTCCGGGCGGAGGGGGAAGGCACGGCCAGCAATGTTGACCAGGATGGTGGGCATGGTGGGGATGTCCTTGCAGTCCACCTGCAAGCACCGATTTGTGTGTAAAAAATTGCAGTTACGTAATCATAACCAGGATGGTGGGCACGGTGGGGATGTCCTTGCAGTCCACCTATGGTGCACCCACATTTGCTTCCAAAAATTAGCCTGATTGATCCAACTGGAAATGACAATGACAACAACCGCAGAATAATTAACGTAAAACAAACTATATGGGCAGTGAAAAGCACACCCGACAACGGGTGTGCTTTTCACTGGCCGGAGGGAGCCTTTGCAAGGAATCCTTGCACAAAACCTCACTCAGTTCCTGACTGCAGCTCTTGTTCACTGTCTGCAGCACTAGCTTACTTTCTGGGGGTCGTGCAAACATCCCATAACACACACAAGGCCGGCAGTGTAAGCAATGCTTAAAGCTTCGACGCATGAGAGATTTGTACTGCTATGAACTGCAAGTGTGCGTGGATCCACTTTGCCGCCATCCGTGAGGCAATCTGTGTTTGCTTGGGTTTGAACCAAGAGGACCTTGTCACCCTTGCGCTACACCTGAAGCAATTAAGGCCAACATGACTCAAGTGCTACGCGCCAGAGTCCTGGGTATGTATATGTTTCTCATACAAAGCAAGGCATCCTTCTCGTGTGGCCCTTTGGGAAAGGTCACAGAGCATGCATGGAAGGCGTGCATGTTCTGATGCAGCACCATCTTTGCAGCCCTACAAGTACAACAGGTGCACCCTTGTGCTGTCCTGCCTTCAAGGGCAGCTGTTGATCGCTTGTGCAGCCCTTGAAGGCCGACTGCTGAGCCCTTGCGGGTGGGCTTCCAGGCTTTTGAGAAAAGAAAAGACTGCAGGCTGCATGCCTTAAAAAGGAGTTCCCTAACTAGCAAGATGAGGGCTTGCTTGATAAATAAAGCCTGCAGCACAGAAGAGCCTCTCCTGCGCAGGCCCTGCGTCCTGGCAAGCATACACACTGTCACAGCCGAGTAACAATACTATTGGATTAAAACAGGATTAAATATCCCAGCCTGCAGCACAAGACAGCCTCACACGCGCAGGCCCTGCATCTAGGCCAGCAAACGCGCTGTCACACAGCTGATGAACAAAAGGAGAGCTCGCTTGATTATCCCATCCTCCTGCAGCAAAACAGTCTCACCTGCGCAGGCCCTGCGTCCAGGCCAGCAAACGCGCTGTCACACAGCTGGTCCACAGCATGCTCGATCTGGGCAATGGTCTGGTTGTTGTGCAGCGCGATCTTGACGTACTGGACAGCAGTCTCGCAGAAGCCACACAGCGCACCGTCCTGGGCGGGCGAGGCACAGCAGCGGTGTGTGTGTGTGTGTGTGTGTGTGTGTGTGTGTGTGTGTGTGTGTGTGTGTGTGTGTGTGTGTGTGTGTGCACGTGCATGTGCGTGTGTGTGCGCGCGCATGTGTGCGCATGTGTGTGTGTGTGTGTGTGTGTGTGCATGTGTGTGTGTGTGCGTGTGTGTGCGTGTGTGTGACATGCAAGTAAGGCAGAGCGTGCAACGTAAGGCTAAGTGTGCAACATAGGCGACAGTTGCAAGTGTCCAGCAGGGGTTATGTCTTTTCGCGTCTCAGGTGAAGTGTGATTTAAGGCCAGCTCATCCACAAAGGAAACAAGCGACCCTGGTACCCACAGGTGTGCAAGCACCTCTTGCAGGCCGACGAGCGCACTCTGCCAGTTGCCACTCATCGGCTCTGTTCTCGTGGGCTTTGTTTCATATGCAGGTTACTATACTGGATCGGGACCACTACCACTTGTCGCTCAACATTTTTCGAATGCCTTTCCCAGAACAGGCTCATGGTCGGCAGCTTCTCACCCCCTTGGTGGCAGCAGTCACAGCATCAACGTGTTTGTCCTGGCGTGTGATGCTTTTGGGATTCGATGCTTTGGTGCTGTGAAAGAACCAAGGCCACACCTGCAGCTGACCCCTGCTGTGCTCGCCCTCTGCGCGGATGGTCTTCTCCGCTGCGTGGCCCGCGGCCATCAGCTTGCGGTGCTGCTGCTGCTGCTGCTGCTGCACCTTGGCGGCGTTGGGGCACAGGCCCAATGAGGAGCAGATCTGCGAGGTTGTGCCATGACGCTCACGAGTTAGCCATGGCTTCAAAGGAAAAGGGCTAGAAAGCCACAGCACATGGCACTGGTGCACCTTAGTATGCGATCGAGGTCGTGCCATGACACTCATATGAGTTAGCCATGGTTTCAAAGGAGGTGCTTGCACAGGACCAAAGAGGAACAGACCTGCGCGGGTCTGCACTGTGACTCTTTTGAGCGTGGGTTGTTGGGGACTCGCTTGTCAGGAGCAACAGCTGCAGCAGCAGCACCTGCACTGGCACCCCTGCTCAGGACAGCATGAAAGCACTTGTCAAGGCACCCCTACGAAAGCACCCCTGCTCAGGACAGCACGAAAACACTTGCCAAGGCACCCCTACGAAAGCACCCCTGCTCAGGACAGCATGAAAACACTTGCCAAGGCACCCCTACGAAAGCACCCCTGCTCAGGACAGCACGAAAACACTTGTCAAGGCACCCCTACGAAAGCACCCCTGCTCAGGACAGCATGAAAGCACTTGCCAAAGCACCCCTACGAAGGCACCCCTGCTCAGGACACAAAAACGCACTCATCAAAGGCACCCCTGCTCAGGACAGCATGAAAACACTTGCCAAGGCACCCCTGCAAAGGCAACCTGCTGCATGCTTTGAGCAGCATGAAAGCACATGTCAAGGTCATGGGCTAATGCCTTTGCACAAACCCTAACCCTAAACCCTGAACAGCAACAATAAGCAGCAAGGCAAGCGTTGGTGGCATGTTGTTTTAGGTAAGCACCTCATAAGGAAGAAAGAAAAGACCACGCCAACCCAAAACGCCGCTTGCATTTTAAAAAGTTGCCAAGGAATGAGCAGCACAATTCCCAAAATGGGAGGGCAGGCTGACAGACAGGCTGAATCGCCGAGGAAAACACATGAGCAGTGCGGGGAATGCGGGTGTCCAAACAGTCGTGCCTCCGCCAATCAAACAGCAGTGCCATTGGCAGACCTCCTGGTGATCCAACAGTAGTGCCACCGCCAATCAAAGAGCAGTGCACGAGATCAAACAGCAGTGCCATTGGCAGACCTCCTGGTGATCAGAAAGCAGAGTGCCACCGCCAATCAAAGAGCAGTGCACGTGATCAAACGGCAGTGCCATTGGCAGACCTCCTGGTGATCAGAAAGCAGAGTGCCACCGCCAGACAGTGCAGGCAATCAAACAGCAGTGCGGCCGCTCAGGCCTTCTACTTCCTATCTTGCTGAGCAGGAGCCACAGTGCTCAATTGGTCTGCAGCACATCCAAGAAGCAAGGCTGGAGCACATGGCTGCAGCAAAGGTGAGGATACACTTTGTCCAGAGAGTTCCAGGTCTTGGATGGCCTGGAAGTAGTACGTAGCACACAGCTAGTGCTCATAGCCCATGCACACCACCTATTGACACACACACACAGTTGTGCCACTCTTGGCACTCACTCTGCGCGCAATTCATGCATGCACACACCAGGTCCAGGGGCATGTCCTGTACGGCCTTCATGGTGGTAAATCACTAAACACACACACATGCACACACACACTACAACACACAGTTGCTCTTTTCCGTTACACGTTGCACTCCACGCAATGCATGTATGCATGCGCACGCACCAGGTCCAGGGGCACCTGTCCTGTGCGGCCTTGATGATGGCATTAAACACACACAAAACACTCACACACCCGCACACACATACACACCCCCACACATAAGAGTTGCTTTCTTCTGAAGGTACTCATTGCACTCCATGCGATTCATGCATGCACATACCAGGTCCAAAGGCATGTCCTGTACAGCCTTGATGATGGCATTAAACACACAACACCCACACAACTGCACACACACACACCCTCACACATCAGCGTTGCTTTCTCCCTAAGGTACTCATCGCACTCCATGCGATTCATGCACGTTCACATACCAGGTCCAAAGGCATGTTCTGTACAGCCTTGATGATGGCAGGCAGGTACTGTCCCACCAGTCCCTTGCACTGCATGGCGATGGCAGAGGTTGCACCAATTGCCTTGTTCACGGTCGCAATCTGCAGACAGCATACGAGTGGATCTTGTTCTGTAATACTGCTTTGCAATGTGTGAGCCTGGCTTATGGCAGGCAGGTGCTGCCCCACCAGGCCCAAGCGCTGCATGGCTATGGCAGAGGTTGCACAAGCCGCCCTGTTCACAGTCGCGAACTGCAGGTAACACACGAGTTGTCTTTGCTTTGCTGCACGACCTCAATCAAGGCAGGCAGGTGCTGCCCCACCAGGCCCTTGCACTACATGGCCATCTGCCGCAGCCGCACGTGCGCGCGTGCGTGCGTGCGTGCGTGCGTGCGTGCGTGCGTGTGTGTGTGTGTGTGTGTGTGTGTGTGTGTTCCCTTCCAAGTGTGCATGTGCGCATGCAGGCAGTGCGCATATAGCAAGCAACTTTTTGTTTCTATGTGATGAAGCATGCTGTTCGCATTAGACATATCCCCTGCTTTGTTACCAGCACCAATACACGCATGTGCTGAAACAAAAACTCACTTCGATACCATGAAAAAATGTACTCTTTCTATGCCCCCCCCTATTTCACTTATTTTGGAGCCCTGCATCAATAGCGCAGTCATACAGGCTCAGGCAGGGGAGGGCGAGGCCAGGTGTCGCCTCCTGACCACTCATGCCCCGGTCATCAAGGCTTATCAGGAGACAACCATGCACACCCTTGAAATAACATACTAATATTTTACTCGCTGTCATGCTTGCAATCACCGAGCAAGGAAGCATTAATCATGTGAGGTGATTAACGAACTTCTGCATCCTGCACTTTATCCAGCAATCACATATTGAGCGTGTTCACACACACACACACACACACACACACACACACACACACACACACACACACCTCCTCTGTGGGGCCAGCGATGAGGGAGGTGCCAGAGTCAGCGATGGCAGGGCACCCGCCTGCGCACATCTGACTGCTGCCCACTTCCAGGCCATCCATGTTGAACTGCCAGTAGCCCTTGCGTGTGACTGGCACCCTACGCATACACACACACACACACAAGCAGGGGTACAAGTGGTGTGATGGATGAGTTCATCCATGTTGAACTGCCCGAAGCTCACATGCACTTAGCACTTGGCACCCTGTGCACACAAAGGCAAGGGTAGGAAGGGTGCGATCAAGAGGCTAGAAAACCAGGTGTGATTCATGGAACTGGAGCAGGCTTCCATGTTCAATCACCAGCAGCCCTTGTGCATGACCTGCGCCCTGCGCACACACGGCAGGTGTGCAAGAGGTGAGAATTATGAGCCTGGAAAACTGCAAGGCTTGGATTTGCAAGGGCTGGAAGACTGCAAGGGTTGGATCACCGGCAGCCCTTATGCACGATCGGCGCCCTGTGCACACAACAGGCTGTGGGACCTGGGAATGCAGCAGACAGTGGGCAGGCCGCGCATTTTTGTACAGGACGTTTTTTTTATTATCATTTATCATTTAACTACAGACACTACTAAACTCTGACCTCAGCTGCACACTCCCACGTTGCCAAGTTCCTCAAACTTTGCTGCAGCTCAAATCCAACACGCGTCCCTGAACAACATGTTTTTCATGAGAAGTTCCTTGATTGCATCAAAGCTGCCACACATTGAACTGCTTTCACACTGCCGCGTGTCTTAGCAGTGTGCAGTGTTAAGAAGCGCGGCATTTTGGTATCAAGAGCCAGGCACAAGGAACACCAAGTTTTGGCTACCTCCCATACGACAACGCTGCATTCAGTAAGCAGCCAAATGAACCATTTGTCGAAAGTTTGCCACCTTGTGACATCCAAATTGATGAGGTGAATCCTGCAGCAACCCCATGGGGCAACATATTGAAGGTCAGCCATGGACATGAACCTTGACTTTCAAAGGCCTGATACTGCCGAAACATCCTCCTACCTCCCCCTTTTCCCCCTACCTCTTCCCCCCACAGGATTGCTACAAGCAACAACAAGCTGGGCAGAGTGCCTGCTCCCCCACGCACATGATGTGCCGGGATGATGACACATATGGACGCACGCACACACGCGCGCACTCGCGCACACACACACGCACACGCACACACACACACACACACACACACACACACACACACGCGCGCGCGCACCATGTGTGCTCCCCTCTGACGTGGGCTGGGTCGATGCCCCCCAGCACCAGCTCACCACCGTTGGGGGCATCAGGGTTCCTGCACGCACACGAGGATTACAGATTTTTACAGAATCTTCAGGCATTGTACAGAACAGAAGGGCCTGTAGCCGGCACGCTACTTGCCGACCACCAAGCCCACATGATGGCAAACTCATAATCTAAGCCATGCTTAAGCCTAGCTTGTAAGTAGACCAGCACGGCCGAAGCTGTGCGGGCTAGCACAAAGACACTGGAGGGCTTTATCTCAAAGAGAGTCCACCCAACAGGCCCAGAAAAGCAGAAAACACACACACATACACCAACCTGTTGAGCCAGAAGCTGAACATGGGCTGGTCGACTAGTTTCTGGTCCACCATGTTGGTGAAGGGAGGTACCGCGCCATCCACACTAATGGTGGGCCAGCCCATGCCCTGCCAACACAGGTGTGTGTGTGTGTGTGTGTGTGTGTGTGTGTGTGTGTGTGTGTGTGTGTGTGTGTGTGTGTGTGTGTGCTCACTTGTGTGTGGGCGTATCACAAACGTCAGTGTTACAAACGTCGATTTACCCACCAGAATGCCATCAAACCTTGCAGCCACGAACGTGAGGCCAGGCTCGTTCACGGCCTCAGTGAAGTCCTGGTTCTTCACCTGTGACGGTGCACAGGCATGAAGAACCAGGGGTCAAGGTTCCTTGCCATTTCCGGACTCTGATGACAAACAGTGCAACAGTTGAAACAATGATGCAGACAGAGAAGAAAGAGCGAGTTGTACACACCTGCACTCCACCCCATGTCAGTACATCGTTGGAGATGTAACCATCCAGGGAGCCAGTGCCATACTGGATCTCAAACTTGGTGCCATTGGCCTGTGTGTGTGTGTGTGTGTGTGTGTGTGTGTGTGTGTGTGTGAGAGTGTGCGCGCGTGTACATGTGTGCGTCCAAAGCAGTGCTCCCACGTACTCCTCTCTGACCAGAGCATTGGTTCTTTCTGACCAGAGCATAGGTTCTCTGGGACCAGCGCAAGCTTTAAATGTATGCTGGACTAGCAGTCCCCATGATATAAACATGCTTCTGCAACCCTGAGCCCCGCTGGCTGGCAGATGAGGCGCAGGCTGGACATGCACTGCTTCACTTGCCTTGTACGTGGAAGAGAGGTCTGGGTTGTACTTGCGGTGCAAGCGGCATGCCAGGTTGAAGAAGGAGCAGCTGCTGCTGGGTACCCACAGGTTGGAGCTGCCCTGCGTGTTCAAAAATTTCCAGCAAGCACAGTGATGAGAAGCCCATCAACAGCTAAAAGAGCATAGGGCACACTGCAAACTGCCAGTTTCAATAAAACCTTTGACTCATCCATCTTGTGTAAGGTCACCATGCAACGCCTGCATGTATATGCTTCTTGCTGGCAAGAGTCTCTAGGCAATTACAAATGATACAACACCGCAGGGCCTTTATTAAAAGAAGTTTAGGAAAACTTGGGAACCCTGGGACACCCCTTACACGGATCAAGGAGGAGGAGCCACTTCGGTTACAGAAGCATATGACCCCCCATACCGCATTCAGACTGGACAAGTGACTGGCAGGAAGAAAAAAGGAGGGCATTGCACAACTGCTCTGTATGGAGACATTGAGTTAACTCAGCCAGTGCAGTGCATGGTGTACTGCTTCCATTATGCAGCTGCTGAGCAACTGCTTCCATCAGGCAATGTTCAACCAGGAGCTGAGAAGCTGCATCTCTCTGGCACCTCTAGACAGTGCCCTCAAAAAAGCACAACAGTGCAGCAACCACCCACTCACCGTGTCAAAGATGACAGAGAAGCGCTGCTCAGGGGTGCCAAGGCCTATCTCTCCATAGTACTGCAGTGTGAAAAACGTTGGGGGAGGAGGGAGGTTTACCACAAAAGGGACAGCCATGCACTATAGTTGTAACATGCTCCCTCATCACAACTGCTCTATCATTTGCAGAAGCTCAAAGAGCAAGCTCGAGGTGCACATGAAGAAAGCAACCTGTCTTGATCACACATGCACACCTGCGCGTCTAGGAAGTTGCTGAGAGGCACTGCATCACCCTGCCTAAGCAGGCTGCTGCCATCTGACTTTGGGCTTGAGAGGTAGGGTCGGGTGCCCCTGGCCAGGGCATTCACGGGCTTGCGGTGAAGTTGCACCCTCTGCAGCGCATGAGCGTGAACGCTCAGGAACAACGCTGCCAGATGGAAGATCGCCATGGCAGCCTTCATAATGTTTTAGATTAGAACCGCAGATCCACAGCCCTGAGTGAGTCAGCACTCTTTGGCTCGGGCAAGGACAGTTGCTAAAACATCTAGCAATTATCTAAGTTTTGAGAGAGATTAACCTTGGTAGTTTTTCAATCCGCAAGCTGCATTCCCCACTACTTCTTTTCCGCAAATGCGAGGAGCACTTGGGCGTAAACGGGGGTCAGCGCCCCGGAAACGAAACTAATCGAGAAAATCAAAATTTCAGAAGATTGAAAAGGAAAACATCGTGGTGTGCCTGTTTCGCTCGTGACAAAACGTAACCTGCAAGCAGGATTTCCAAATTTACGCGGCGTGCGTGAGGTGGGCGTCAGTTTTGATGCGTGTCTTCTTAACCTTGATGTGTCTGTGAGGTGTGCGCTGTTCTGCACGCCGCACCTCCTTGTCACTGCTACGTGTGTCACTGCTGCCAGGCTGGAGCGAATATTTATGTCAGGACAGATGCAATTGCACTTGCATTAGGCACCTAATGGCATGGTAGGCGCCGTGCATGTGCATCCTGGGAAATGCAGGAGCAGAAAACCTGCTGAGAATGGATTGCGATGGTGGTCTTTCATTGCCGTCATCAAACGTAAGCCAACTTAATAACATGGTGGGCATCCATTGCACATGACCGTTAACTTGAGTGATGAACCCACATAGTATGTAAGATATTATAGAGCTGCCTATAAAGATGAGTGTCCGAGGTACCTACGTAGGTATACCTGATGCATCCTCCTGCAAGGTCGCATGCATTTGCAGGCGGCCAGGTCATATCCTTGTTATGTACGTGGTTGTATGCTTGCATTTGTAGGTGGCCTATGATCCTTCACCTGTCATGCACCCCCTGGTGCCGTGCACCCTGGCTTCACGTCATCAAGCATAGGGCCGCAGATGCGCACCCCAGCCCCTGGGCGTGAACAGGGGCATGGCCATTTTGAGCAGCGGTGGGCCCAGATACAAACAGCCTCAGACGAAGGCAACCCAGATCCAGACTGGTCAGCAGCTGGGAGGCAACGCAGTAGAACCCGGGCCCGCAGACGTCCATCATCAGAGCACCCATCAATCCCTGTGGGGCCTTGGTTTGGTGGCAACCATTCAATGAGCAGGTGCGTGCTTTGGATTCTTCTGTGGAGGTCTCTTCATTTGCGCATTGCACTGTCATGTGCATACATTGCACGCATCGCCAGTTTAAATCCACCCATTTCTGCTGGAATGGGTACAAGACATAGCCTCTTACTCAGAGCCACACATATCGAGATTACATGCCACTGTTTCCAGCAAACCTCGGTGCTTGGGACAGAAAAGATGCTTGCTGTGCTTGGGACATAAAAGATGCCACTTTTTCCAACAAACCTCAATGCATTGAGGTGTGCATATGCTTGGGACAGAAAAGATGTTTGCTGTGTTAAGGGCGCATCAGGACGCTTGCAGGAGGCATTAACAGTCAAGTGCGTGGAGAGGTGGGTCGTTCAGGGGGCCGTCAAGGGGAGGGCCTTCTGTAACCCCAGGTTATCCTGCAAGTGATTAAAACAATGGCCATTGGGGATGAAGTGATTGAAATAATGGCTCATGGGGATGAAGCGATTGAAATAATGGCCCATGGTTATGAAGTGATTGAAATAATGGTCCATGGGGATGAAGTGATTGAAACAATGGCCCATGGGGATGAAGTGATTGAAACAATGGCGATAGAATGATAAAACAATGGGGATGCAGTGACCAAATAAATGTGGGTGCAGTGATGAACCAATGGGGATGCAGCATGGAATAATGGGTATGAAGTGATTGAAAGAATGGGGACGTAGTGATGAATCAATGGCGAGAGAGCAATCAGGCATTGAATTGCGGCCGCACCACCTATACAATGGTTGGTGCCTTTGATATGCATATCATATGAATGTGGGCTGCAAATATTAATTAATATTTGTTATAACTGCGCCGCACCAAACTATGAAGTGGTCGATGCCCAAAAGTGCTCAATCCTGCAACAAGATCCCATTACACGCACAGTGCATCCAGGATGGGCAAGGTTTTCTTTGCAAAGCCTCAAGTGATTGTGGAGGCCAAAGGTACAGAGGGCCAGCAGCCTTCTCCAGCAACAGGCCGGATCTCTGGATTTGCACTGCTCCTGCTTAGGAAGACTGAGGACTTCTACAAATTGATGAAAATGACGCAGAAATCCTACATAATTCCCTGCTTGCTTGGGTGCTTAGACCACCCAGGGTTTAAATTTGTATGTAGCATTGTACAAGGATGGATCGCGGTACCGATTTAGAATAACAAGACAATGAAGTTTGTGGAGAGTCTGTCAAGATATTTGATTGCAAAATTGGTCAAAAATAGGGAGATTGCCAGCAGAAGTTGCTGGCAACTACCCCCCGTAGCAACTCCTGCCTCCCTCCCTTAAGCCTCTGTCGACATTAACCCAAATGAATACACAGTGTGAAGGAGAGAGGCCCTGATTGGTGAACAGATTTGCCTAGAGTGTCAAAGAGGAAAAGCCATTTGTTGAAATTACTGCTAGGCTGCTCAGTGGATTTTCGAAGTAGAGTGGCCTGCATGTGCTTGATTGAGTGGCCTCACTGTACAATCTTTGCAACCTCATTCCTGTGGTCAAGGTGCTTGAGAGCAATGTACAACACTTGACATGTTTTGTCAGTTGTCAGAAGTCAGTGTGCATTCACGCATGCGCACGCATACACACGAACACAACACACACATACACACACAACACAGGCATGTCCACACACATACACTTTTTCATTCCCCCCCTGGGTTCGTGTGCAAATGCCAACAGGCTTCAGGTGATACCCAAAGCACCACCATTGTGTACAAGTGCATGCAGCAATCACGAACTTCTGCAATCTCATTGGCATTGGTGCATGCAATGTGCTCGTAGGGCCGGCAGGAAAGACAGCAGGGGCGCCCTGGAGACTTATTTAGGAGACGCATGTAGCAGGTGCGTGCCTTTCTCTTATTGGTGGCATGGTGCCAGTATGCATGCACAGCTGCTGATTGGTGTGACCATGTGGAATGCTTGCTATGAAAAGGTCTACAGCCTGGTATCTTGGCTGATCATGCGCTGGTGATGCAAACCCGGCAGCATCAAAAGTTGCTAATAAACAAGGATCAAACCAAACTTTGGAAAGATTTTTCCTTCTTCTTTCAAGCACGAAATGTCTCCAAGCAGGAGATTGAGTTGGTGGCTGAAGATTGAGCAATGTGATGCAAGATCTTCAATATAGCATGAAAAGACCCCCATACATGTCCTTGAATTTGACATGCAAATTACACCCGCGTCTCCTTATGACTGCAAGACACCTTTTTTCACCGTGCCCTTCATAGAAGCTGTACTCGTCATATTCGTCTGAGCCAGCAACCCATTTGCAAAGTCTCTTAAGTTCCTAACTGCGAGCATGGCCTCAGCCTCATTTCTTGAAGCTTACAATGCAACTCCATGAACAATTACAATGGAATAGGAAAAGGCGACCCACTGCAGTTTAGTTGCTTCAAAGCTTTTCCAAGCCCAGTGCCGTAGGTAACCACCTTTTTTCTATTCTCACAAGGATTGAAGCCATCTGCTTCATTTCAAGCGTTGGATTGCTTGTTTACGTCCTTAGTTACGTCTTTCACCAGCGCTCTACTGAGGTTATCATTGAGAATCATATGTATTTTTTACGCGACATTGAAGTGTGGGGCAAACCCTCAAAAGCCTTGAGGACATTGTCAGGTCTGACCTTTCATGACTGGTCGCTTTTTCCAGAAGCAAATCAAATATCAGTGAAGCTTTGCTTTTTGATCTACACTATTTGACCCACGCACTTTACGTGTAACTGGCGCTACACCCATGCTTTGACTTTAATACAAGTAATACCATATCAAAATAGCACCATAGTATTAATAAACCGGTGTTCCATAGAATCGCCCATAATATCGCTGTAAATGCGACTAAGTAATATAACTTAGCATGCCATATCGTTCAACATGAAAACATGATTTCCCGACTTATCAAATCAACATGAAAGCAACTTCTGTGTAGTGTCCAGAAGCCTCTGTGTGGGAGGGAACCTGTCTTCGCGCCCCCCCCCCCCTCCCTCCCGGCCATGCCCCTTTGAGGGGTTTCAGAGCACCTTCAAAATCCAAAAAATTGAAGTTTTCCAGTGCTCAATCAAATGAGTACGATGAAATTCCGAACAAAAGGGGTACCTAAAGGTCTTGGTGATGGAGCCTACAAGCTGTGTCTGGTCGCTTTGGGTCCAACTAACAAGTTCCAGGATAAATGGTCCATAGAGCCCCCTGCTGATGGACAGCCGTGAGCACTGGCTGTTGATATAAGGGTAGGTGATGACGGCCTGCTCGTGGCAGGATGCAGCTTGTGCGATGTGACCATTTAGTGCCGGGCACAGGCAGTAAAGAGCCATGCAAACAACAGGCATGAGAGGAAAGGAGCAGCATAGATGCGCAAACAGAGGGTAAGGCAGACTGGCAGGCCGGACCCTCCGCTGCGCACTCTGTTTGCACTTGTGTTCAAGGACTTGGTAAAAAGGTTGCAAAATTGGTGATGGTGACGGTTCCTGGTTTAAGGGAAAGTGAGCACATGTTCAGCGCCCATGAAGTACCTTTGGAAGCCCCAACGCAACAGCCTGAAGCAGCAAAGTCTGACCTGGTGGTCTAGGGATTTCAAGAGTACAGATTTCAATGTGGAGTCATTCCCATACCCAGCTGTCATTGGGGAATGGCTCAGTGCTTAGAGCGCCGGGCAGTGAATTAGTCACAAAACATTATCTAAGGGGAACAACATTGGACATCAGAGGGGAATCGTTGTGATATTTTTCACCTTTAACCGTGGCCCTGAGGTGGTGGTTTTGTAAAGAAGTTTTGCTCCCCATATGCCATCATAAACTGGAAGACTGCAGGTCAGCTCAGCCAAGCTATGTGTGAAAATGAGGAGTTAATGCCCCGCTGCAAACTGAGTATGCTAAGTGGTTGAGGGTGCCTAAACTGGTGCTTCTGCATCAAAAAAGTGAGGGTGGGGCTCTAGGATTGAGCCATGGACATTTTAGGTCATTTTTGACCACTTCCAGGAAAATGGGTGCCAAAACACCTGCTCTGGCCCAAATTCTGCCCATATTTTGGCTCTCAGGTAGGTTTTAGGTCAAGCCTGATCCTTCGGAGTGAAAAAAAAGGGGGGGCAAATTTTGGTCCGGAGCACTTAGAGCATGGTCACCTGTGCGCACCTGCTAGGCAAAAGTGGTGTGAACAGGGAAACCAGGCAAGCACTGTGTTTGGCCACAACCTGAGTATGAGGACTTGTTCAGCATGCTTTCTAGGTATGCTTGGCAAGTTTGGGGGCCCAGGTGAGCAGGGAGTGGCTCCTGGCGAGCAGTGACAGCTGGGCGTTTGACCGAAAGATGAGGCTCTGGTCAGCCCTCCTGAGTGTGTGCTCACTTGATAGACGCACAATTTTGCACCGTCTGAATGATTTCGCTCGCTTGAACTTACGTGTTAGGGCTCTGGGGGTGCTCCAGGGGCTCCGTCCGGGGTGACAGCAAATCAATAGCAAAAGTGTCGCGACCCTGAATGGTGCAGTGGTTGCTCTGCCATGTTAACTCGCCATTTTCCCTGCCAAAATCGAGGTCCGGGGAGCGATTTTCTGGACCCCCGCCCCAGCACCCCGGACCCCCCAGGATGTGCTCCTGATAAAGTGCCCAGCCATCGCTGCTGGTCAGGTAAGCCGGGGGGGGCTTCCTGGAGACCCCATTTTGGCAGGGGTTTTGCTTGATTTCTGGCCCCACACCCTGGGCACCCCCCGGCACAAACTGAGTATGCAGAGTTGCTAAGATAGGTCTAGACAAAGGTCCTGCATACTCAGAATCATCTGGTTGCAGTGGGGCATTAACTCAAACCTACTTGGCTGACCTGACTGCAGGCCTCTCAGCAAGTTGGGCCCATGTGAGAAAAAAACATGAAATGCAGATTTCTGAGATGGCTCT
Source organism: Dunaliella primolecta (assembly GCA_914767535.2). Lineage (NCBI taxonomy): Eukaryota > Viridiplantae > Chlorophyta > Chlorophyceae > Chlamydomonadales > Dunaliellaceae > Dunaliella > Dunaliella primolecta. The sequence continues at coordinate 7,404,357 of OU611763.1, read as the reverse complement.
TTGAGGACAGACATGAAACCAAGGTTTCCAAAAAACTCCAAAGAAGCCTTGCAAAATGTGCTCAATATGTTAAGTATGCCAAGTACGTATAGAATGCTAAGTAAGCAGGGTATTCCGTGTATGCAGTGTACTCCAAGTATGCAGACTCGCCCAGTATGCATAGTATATGGCAAGTAAGCACAGTATGCATTACATATTGAGATTTGGCAGCAGGCAGGGCCCATCAGGATCTTCACCTTCATCATCAAAAAACTTGTAGATCACATCCTGCTGCTGCTGTTCTGCAAGTGCTTGGCCAACTGAGAGCCAGGGCCCAATGCCAACTTACAATCCAGAATTTGCCTGCACACAAAGTCCAATAAATTACTGCAGGAGCTGGCAGGGGCTTTTTTTTTCTAGTGAGTCGGGTCAGGTTGTCCGCACATTTGAGGCAGTGTGTGTGTATTTGTGTTGTGTGTAAGCATGCATGGCCAAAAGCACAAAAACATGGAAGGGGACAGGCACCAGAAGCTTGCAACTATGGCTCCAAAGTGTGCAGCATTTTGTATCTGTACTTGCAGCACCCACACTAGCCATGAGTAGCGCGCATGTCATAGGTGTGGATCGTGCCCTTGATGCAACGGTATGAGCATAACAGCGAATACGATTTTGATGCCAAAGTCTACATTTTTTGACAGCATATACCACTACACTTGACTCCTCAAGAGGAGTTAGCTAGAAAAGGGAAAGGAAGGGGAAGGAGGGGAAAGGAGAGGAAAGGAAAGGGAAGGAAAGGAGAGGAAAGGAAAGGAAAGGAAAGGAAAGGAAAGGAAAGGAAAGGAAGGAGAAAGGAAGGGGAAAGGAAGGGGAAAGGAAAGGAAAGGAGAGGATAGGAAAGGAATGGAAAGGAAAAGGAAGGAAAAAAAAGAAAGAAAAGGAAAGGAAAGAGTAGCAAAGCTTTGCCCGTCTACGAGGGCAGCTCAGCAGAAGCAAGAAAGGTGCAAGTGTAACTTAGTTGCTAATCAAATGCACTAGAACTGTCTTTCGAGCTGAAACCCACCCATCTTGTCCTTCCTCCACTGCAGACGTGTGTAGCGTGCGTGCTGTCATAATTGTCCCTTGCAGGCAAAGCAGCAAGAGCAGTAAGGGTTGTGCTGTGGAGTTAGGACACCCCCTCCGCCATCCGTTAATTTCTCTCTCCACCCCCCACCTCAAGCACACATAGCTTGCACACCTTGATGATGATTGTACCTTGCAGGCAAAGCAGCAAGAGCAACAAGGCTGTGCTGTGGAACTGGGACCCCTCCTCCATCCACTCCTGCTCCCCAACCGGCCTCAATAGCAACCCCAGCTCTCTAAGTCAGCATAAGTTGCTTCATACGTGTGGGCAACACTCGGCCAACAGCAGCTTCAGCTCTGCAGGTCAGCACAAGCAGCTCCATATGCATGGGCAACACACGGCCAACAGTAGCTTCAGCTCTGTAGGCCAACCCATACACCAGCAGCAGCACGTGCAACAGAAGTGCAACCGGGGCAAACGGCCGCCCCCCAAAAGTGCTTCCGGAGACAGAAGGGTGCCGCGGAGGCCCTTCCGCATGATGGCTCGCAGGAGTAGTGCTGGGCCAGCCCTCCCTCCTTCTGCAAGCACAGGTCAGCGAAGATCTCAGGCTTGCATGAATGCATCCTTGTATACAGCCATCATGCACATTGACTGTGCGTGCATGCGCCTCTGTGTGTGTATGTGTGTGTGATTGAGAGAGAGAGAGAGAGAGAGAGAGAGAGAGAGAGAGAGAGAGAGAGAGAGAGAGTTTTTCGCATGTGCATATGCATGCATGCTGGCCAGCAAGTACTTGTAATCTGCTTCTGGATTAATTTAGGAAGCTGCAAGATGTCTATTTGTGAAGAATACCTACATTTCTGTATTCTTGATCGCAGGTGCTGCTCGCCGGGGCAGTAGCGGCCTGTCATCCACTTCACCTGGTGGGCGTGTTAATAAGCAGTGTACCCAGCTGCAACGTCTTACGCTGTTTGTGTCTTCGTTTGTCCTCTACTGGCTTATTCAATGTTGCCTTTGCACATGTCATTTACCACGTATGCGTTTGGAGGGTGGCATGCAAGGTAAAATTTTCCACACGATTGCTCCAGTTGGACGCGTTTCAATACACATTTTGCCTGCCAAGCTGGCAACCCTTAAAGCACATCAAGCCTATCCTGTGTGCAAACGGAGCACCTGCTCCTGCTGGTGTCCACTCTTGCGTCACTGTGCAGGGAGGCGACGGTCTCGATGCCACTACCCCTCCAACAGTATGGGCGAGCTGTACCTGCCTGCCAACCTGCTCACCTATGATGACCTGGACAGCGAGTGTAACACCGTCTGCAGTGGGACCACTAATGGTAAGCCACACTGCACATTCCCTGCACAACGCATGTGTGAACACCCACACCTACCCCCCCCCCCCCCTGGCTCAACACGCACGCACGCACACATGCACACACGGCCTCTGCTTCCCTCCCCTGCCCCTGTGCAGCCAAGGTCGGTAGCAGCTCACAGCCACTGCGTGCCCTGGCTCTTAACATGACCACCCAAACACACACACACACATACATACACAAGCATGCGTGCGTTTGTGTGCATGCACATAGCCTGCGCCTGCAGCCCTCCCCTGCTGCTGCGCAGCCAAGGTCGGTAGCATCTCACAGCTACTGCGTGCCCTGGCTCTTAACATGACCACCCAAACACCCACACATACATACACACACATACACAAGCATGCGTGCATTTGTGTGCATGCATATAGCTGGCGCCTGCTGCTGCGCAGCCAAGGTCGGTAGCAGCTCACAGCCACTGCGTGCCCTGGCTCTTAACATGACCACCCAAACACCCACACACACATACACACATACATACACAAGCATGCGTGCGTTTGTGTGCATGCACATAGCCTGCGCCTGCTGCCCTCCCCTGCTGCTGCGCAGCCAAGGTCGGTAGCATCTCACAGCTACTGCGTGCCCTGGCTCTTAACATGACCACCCAAACACCCACACACACATACACACACATACACAAGCATGCGTGCGTTTGTGTGCATGCATATAGCTGGCGCCTGCTGCTGCGCAGCCAAGGTCGGTAGCAGCTCACAGCCACTGCGTGCCCTGGCTCTTAACATGACCACCCAAACACCCACACACACATACACAAACATGCGTGCGTTTGTGTGCATGCATATAGCCTGCGCCTGCTGCCCTCCCCTGTTGCTGCAGCCAAGGCTGGTAGCAGCTCACAGCCACTGCGTGCCCTGGCCCTCAGTGTGACCAGCCGCCTTTCCCGCCCCAGCCAGGACAGCCACAGCACTAACCTCAGCCAAGGCAGCCACCTCCTCACGCAGGAAGAGCTATACTTGGTGGCTGATGAATGGGGGGAGGGTATGTCAGGAAAGCAGCCAAGCCCGCCGCCCCTGCAGCCCAGCCAGCAGCAGCAGCAGCAGCAGCAGCGCCAGCTGCGGCTGTTACATTCCCAGGAATCATGCAGCTTCAACAGATGGGGACTCCAGCACAGCACAGGGAGTGCTGAAAACCAAAAGCCTCACAGCAATGATGCAGCAGTGCAGAGTGCCTCCTGTAGCACAGAGGCCAAGAGAGGTGAGGCATGGCCGAGCTCAAAATTCTGAAGGGTGGCAAAGAATGCAGTGACTTCTTCTCAAGCATACCAACAGCGCTTGCTTCCCCACATTGGCTGTGGACTGGACCTGATCTTAGGGCCGCAATTTTTTGTTTGTCTTCATTTTCCCCACCACTCACCAGAGTCCCCCCCTCCCTTTCAAGCTCACCAACAGTGCTTGCTCAGATGTTGGCACAAAACTGATCTGTGGGTGTGACTGTTTGCTCGTGCATCACCTTCGCTGCAGGACCCCCGATCCCTCACCTCCGCTCCCGCCGCTTCCCTTTCAAGCGCACCAGCAGGAACCGAGCCCATCCCCCCTCCTCCTCTACCATGGCTCGCTCTTCCCCTCAGCTAGAGGCGCAAGCATCGCATGAAAATGGAAAAGTGCCACCCAAAGAGGGGTGGTGCGCAAGCATGGCCCATTCATCCCCACAGCTGGGTGGCTCGGTGTTACGAGAGGATCCTTGGACAGGCATCCTGCGACTCAGCTCCCAAGGCTCTCAAACGTTTAGGAAGGCATATGCAAGCAACATGAGCAGCATCAGCAGCAGCAAGCAAAAATACATGCATCACAGCCGCAGCACCCAGAATGCGCTTCCCAAGGTGCGGAGCTGTGCTGCTCTTCTTGTGTGTGTGTGTATGTGTGTGTGTGTGTGTGTGTGTGTGTGTGTGTGCACGCGCGTGTGTGTGCACGCGCGTGTACAAGCTTTCACACTTGAATGATGGGCTTTTTAGCACAAAGAGAGTGATATACAAGCTGAGTGGCATTGTGACATTGGGGCAAATTTGGACCAGTGGCTCAGATGCTTGATGGCGCTCTGGTAGGAACTGATGGCGTTGGAGCTGCATGAACCTTCAGCTGTTCTATCAACCAACTGTGATTTGCTATAATCCTGCATTAGGGTCGACAGGCGTACCCTGCTGCACTCTACCAGGTCCGCTTTGGGATCAGAGTCTCCTTTGCGCCAATACACCAAGCACACCAAGCAATGTCAATGGAAGAGCCAATTGCAGACGCGATGGCAGGACCAAGTTCTTGCCTTTCCTGAAAAAGCTTGTGCTCAGGGCTCCAACACTGTCCTGTCCACAGAAGCAGACCCAGCTCAAGTTCTTGCTTCTTCTTAAATGTCAGCAACGCTGTGCAGCATTGATAACTACGTACTCATTTGCAGGGTCATGCCCCATGTCCTTGCCTCTCTGAGAGGCATGTGCTCAGCGCTCACAACTATCATGCACATGAAACGCAGGTTCAGCTAAAGTCCTTGCCTCTCCCCGAAAGCCAGCACACCTGTAGCCGCTTGCGCCGCAACAGCACCTTCTCATCCCCAGTGAGTGCATGTTCTTATAAAACGCTTGTGAATGTGAATGACAATGACAACGTTCATTTGGATGCAAGATTCCTCTTCCAATTTGAGTTGTGCAAAGCCTTGCCTTGGGCGTGCGTGCACACACACACACACACACACACACACACACACACACACACACAACACACACACACAAACACACACACATGCGCACATAAACACACATACACACATGCAATATATACAGGACATGGTGATTGGAGCGGTCCAACCCCAAGCTGATGGGGAAATAATTGGAACCACAGATGATGAAGATTCAGGTGCACCCCCCCTTGGCGCGCTCAGCATCATGGCAGGTGTGTTGTTGAGGCAAACTTGGAACCTTGGAACATTGGGGTGGTAATCGTCACCCGGAGGAGCATACCTCCCAAAGATTTACTCACCTTGCACCCCAGAAAAAATAACACTTTTGCAACCACGCATCAACCACACACCCTTGGGATAAGTATTTTACAAAATTGCCCATCAACCAGCAGAGGCTTTTGTCTCCCTCTGCCCAGAAAGATGAAGATCGCATCGGGCATTGCTTAACAGCTGATCAAGGTCCATGAACACAACACAATAGGATCTGTTCAAGCACAACTGAAGTCCATCTCAGCTCTTCCAGCAATCCAGTTCAGGTCACCCTTCGATACTATGCCCCATGCTTCTACCTTCAACCCCCCCCCCCCCCCCCGCCCCCCTCCCTTTGCTTCCATCCTTTATTCTTCATCACTGCCACCCTCTCCATGCTTCCCTCTCCATGCTCCCATACTGCCATTAAAAGCGTCCTCACCATTTTCTTCTTTGCCGCTCTCTTCCTTGCTGCTGCTGCTGCTGCTGCTTGTTAGGGGCTATATACCTTACAAAATGGAGTTAAAAGAACCGTCGCCTGTTGTCCCACGCAGTGGTAGCAAAGCTATGGTCAAGCACTCAGTGTTTTTTTCCACACTGCTAGGGGTAACCTGTGGTTCCCCGGTTTGAATCCTGGTTGTTCTGGGCAAAAACAGGTCGCCTCCCATACAGTGCTAGAATACAACCATCCACAAATGGGTAGGCGGGAGTGCCCTTCGCATTTTGGCGCCTGAGACCAACCGAGGCAGATTGGATCAAAAAGGAAGGAATGTTACAAGCTATATAAACCTTACAAAGGGAACTAGAGGAACCGGTCACCTATTGCACCGCGTAACACTGCTGCCCATGTTGCTCTTGTTGCCTGCGTGGCTGCGCAAGCTGGCCTTGCTTGTACTGGCTTGCTCTGAGGGATGGGGATGTCCTCATGCGGGAGGCTCCTGACCGCTTGTACCTCTTACTGACCACTTATACCTCTCCCTGACACAAAGGCGTTATTTTACACAACCACAGACAGCTGCGCACCCTCAAAATAGATATTTGATCTACCTTCACGCAGTCAGCGTGCATAGCAAAAACATTGTTTTTGCAAGGTGATGTTCTTTATGTACAGTAAGCAATTAAACCATGGCAGCTTTCAGCATCATGGCAAGTGTGTGTGTGTGTGTGTGTGTGTGTGTGTGTGTGTTGTTAACGCAACATTGAAGCCACGGCAGGCATATGTTTGTTGTTGGCACAGCATTGAAGCCAGGGCAGGTGTGTATTGTTGACACAACATTGAAGCCATGGCAGGTACATTTCGAAGAAGTGGTACATATCAAAGAAGTTATGTACAAATATGCGAAGAGATGCTGGTCTCGTGGCATAGTCCTCCGCGCATGCACAACCATTGCAGCGCTGAAGGAAGGAACAGACAACGCCTGCCAGAAAAGTTTTGTGCATTGAGGAAAGGTCCCCTGACTAGCAAGTGCTGAAGGCCCTGGTCAACCACATGCAACTTTTTGGTCCTTCTCTTGAAGAGCGATTTTGAAACAGAAAGGAAACAGACGCCTCAGGTAACACATTCTTGCATTTCATGCCAGCGATACCAGAGCCTGTAATTGCTGCCCAGGTGTGCCTTTCACACTGTATAACATCTATGAAAAAGCATTGCCTGGGATGCAGCGGAAGGCCATTGTGGTCTTTTTTATCAGGATCGTTACAAAATGTCACAGCGGTGTGCATCTTTGCACGCTACAAAGCCATTACTTGGCGCTGCAGCAGGGCTCAGCACTCAGGGCCTTTAGAGATCAGATGAGCGGTGATCGAAATTTGCCATTTGCTCCTTTCTCCTTCGTGTTGCTTTGCTCTTCTCCATGGTTCAGTGCGATGCATCGATGGAGATGCACCGTTGATTATTATTCTTAAATTGATGGAAAGCATAGTGTGCTCTTGCCTGTGCAACATGTCTTCTGTATCCTCTGTGCAGCAATTCAAATTGTCGTTGCTTGACCCAATGTCTGAGTTGCTGTAGCCTCACATCCTGGGGGAAAGCCTATGACTTTGGGCGCCTGACGAGCTAATGCCTGACCTCCTAACCCATATCTGCTTGTGTGCACATGCTTTCAGTCAGACATTTTGGATGAAAGCGCATTCTTGTTTACCTGAGTTTTACACAGTTGCAGCCGTAGACCTTGTGAAATGCGGCGCTTAGTGCAACTTTGAAATCCTTGCAAACCATGGATGCATGCATGCAGCTGCGCTGGGATGGCCGCTATGCCACATGGGCAATGGAGGGCTTGAAGGGGATGCATTTGCACAAACCCTTGCCACTTATGAAGCCAGCAGCGGGGAGCCGGTGCTGCGTCAGCAAGCCCACGAGCATTCCCAAGCCTTCCAGAAACGCGCTTGCAAGGGTGTACCCACGCACAGCAGCGCTTTGCGTATGGGCGACTGTGCAACCTTCAAGGTGTGTGGGATGCAAAGCAGATGTTGTGATCTTGCAAGCAGGGGTGCTGTTCTGCTCTTGCTGGTTTGCTGGAGTGACCTTGTACCTCCAGGATGGAGCGCCCTTGCTACCTACAGGTTTGCTGGGGTGACCTTGCATCTTTAGATCGTGAGCAGATGGGCCACGGCCTTAGAGGTGTGCAGGGAGGTGAGGTGGGGTCACCAGGTGTGCACAGGTATCTTCAGAATGTGAGCAGATGGGCCACGGCCTTGGAGGTGTGCAGGGAGGTGAGGTGGGGTCACCAGGTGTGCACAAAGGCCTCTGGCTGCACTGAGCACTGAAATGTCTTTGATTTGTGGTGCATCTCCTAGGTTCAGGGGTTCTAGGTCACGGTTTAGGGTTTAGGCCCTCCTGCCTCCCTCTGTGCAGGCAGTTGGCACGTTTCAAACGTGTGTTGTCTCACAAGCTGCCTGCTGATCCCCATGCTGCAGGCTGGCTACCAACCACACACCAGGGAGCCCTGCTTTGACACTTGCGCTTCCCTTGACCGACAAGGAACCCCAAAGCTCTCTGGCCCCAGCCTTGGCCCAGACCTTGGCCATTGCATGCCCAATATAAGCCGCAGCAGTGATCACGCGGCCCACAACAGCACCCCCCCCCTTGCAAGTGTCAGAGCGCACTCCAACAACACGTTTGGCTCTTCCCTTGCGTCTCCGACTCTGTTACCACCTCCCAACCCTCAGCACTCTGCGCTGTACTCTGCACCGAGATCGGGCTGCACTGTGCGTTTTCAAAAACCACCACAGACAGGTGTGTGTGTGTGTGTGTGTGTGTGTGTGTGTGTGTGTGTGTGTGTGTGCGTGTGTGTGTGTGTATGTGCGTGTGTGTGTGTGACGAGTGCGCCTCTTGAGTGCTTCCACTGATGCATGTTTGAGGCAGCCAGCTCCCTTCTGCCCTTCTCCCACATGTCAGCTGTAGTGGTGGGTGAGTTAATCACAGTCACCTTTACTCCGGTGCCTCCTTGGTAAATGCAAATGGAGTTGCATCAGACGGCGTGCGTTAATGACAAACTTTGACAGGCATTGTCAAAGCAATGCATGATTTGTAAGCTGTGCATGATCTGAAGTTATGGCTGACCCTCAAAACGACAACCTGCACCTGACGTTGAGTGTGCCCATTATTTGGAGTAGCAAGACCTAAAACCAGCGTGCACACCTATTCAGAAACTGTCAAAATATAAACGAGTGCACCTCTACACAAAATCAATAAGAACAACGAGTGTGCGAACTTCATTGTGCAGCAAGGGCTTGAGCAAACCTATGCGCACGTTTCAGGGAAACCTGGGCAGCGCCACACTGACGAAGCTCCGCCACCCAGCCCCAGTCATCCCCAAGCGACCCCAGCAAAAACAGCTGCTGCAGCAGCAGCACCACCGCACGGCTCTGCAGCCACCCTGGCTGAGCCGTCACAGCATGCAGCTTCGTATGCCGCATTAGTGAGGGGAGGTGGCTCATGGAGGAGCCGCCACCATGCCAAGGTATCAAGGGTGATGGATGAGGATGGGCCGCAGGCAGTTCCAGTGAAGCTCCACGCTGCGCGGCGCAGGTTCAGCCTGCAGAACCTGGCCACGCTGCAGAGCTGCTGCAATCAAGACAACCTGCAGCGCAGCGCTCAGCACCATATCCGCCGCAAGCTAAGAGGTGCGCGCATGCATGCATCCTCTACCCTGCCAGCATCCTGCATGCGAGCGTTGTGCCATGAGGTATTGCAGGTCAAAGGTGCACATGTGCAGAGATGAGGGCGTGCAATGTTGCTGAGCTGAGTGTGCTGTGCTAGCTGTGGAAAGCAGGGTTTCTTTAGGGGCGGCCGCATGTAAAACCAACTGCACCTCTTATTGTCCAACAGGCGTTGCAAGCCCAGGATTGAGCATTGTGTGATTGAATGTGCCAATGCACGCAGCAAGGACGTAGAGATGCATCCCTGTTATTTGGAAATGTCTCCTTGATGCTTGATGTGACTTGAAGCTGCTCTTCAATTCAACAACACCTGACCTTGCAGCTGCATCCATCATGGCATGGTGCGCCTGTGATGCCAGACTGTGTTGGCCCTGCACACAATCCCCTTCTCTTGTTCTCCCTCTCAGTACCCTCACTCTCCACCATGAAAATACCCCTCACTGCCTTGTTTGGGCTGTTTGCTCGGCGTGTTGCGCTCTGCCCAACGCAGGCACAAGCTTACCAGAGGCCATCCAGATCACGCAGCTGCAGCGCTCGATGGAGTCTGGTTTTGCAACGTGCTCAGAGGAGGAGCTGCCTCAAGGTCATGGACCGCACAAGCAACCAGACCCTCCACACGGACCCAACTCCACCAATTCTGCCCGTGTCCCAAAGCAGCTGCCATACTATAGTGATTTGGCCCGGCACCATGGGCGTTACAAGGTCGGTAACAGGGTAATCCATTCAGGGTAGCATATCCTAGAGTCCTTGCCAGATTTGGCAGATGGTTGTTTTGGCCCTCAGTCACATCTGTGTGTGTGTGTGTGTGTGTGTGCGTGTGCGTGTGCGTGTGCGTGTGTGCGCGCTCCCACATGCGCCACTTGAAAGTCTTACAGACAGACAGAAATTCAAGCTGATGAACACATCTGTTGTTTGAGCAGATGGGGCCATAAGGCTGGTGGACAGTTGAGCCCAGTTGCATACACTGATGTGGCAGGTGCAATCAAAATTGGAATGGGTAATGCTTGCAAGTTGGGTGTGCACCTGCTGTCTGCTGCAAAGATGATCAACACACGCGCGCACACACACACACACATACACACACACGCTCACACACACACACACACACACACACACACACACACACACACACACACACACACACACACACACACACACACCTTACTGCCCAGGCCTTGCTGGTCACCTCTGACGACCAAAAAGAAGAGGCCATCCATCATGCACTGCCCACCTCACGTTATGAATTGATTGTGGCCTCCTCCAAGTCTGAGTGCCTGTCCTTCTTGACGTGTGGCGGCGCAAAATGCATGCCTGATGTGGTGTTGCTGGACAACCAGTTCAGGCAAGGGGTGGAGGTGAGTGGCTGTTTGCTTGTGCATGGATACCTTGACTATGAGTGTTTGTTTAAACAAATGTGCATGTAAGTGTATGGCTTGTGTATGAATGCCTGTTTATCTCCATGTGTGGGGGGTGAAGTGCACGCCTGACGTGGTGTTCCTGCACAGCCAATTCAGGCTGGTGGTGCAGGTAAGCATGTGTTTGTTTGTCTGTGTGTGCCCGCCTGTTCTTCTCGCCGCGAGGGGGCGTCAATGCATGCCTGGTGTGGTGCCGCTGGACAGCCATGTCAGGCAGGTTGGTGCAGGTAAGCGTGTGCCTGCATACGCACTTGTGCTTCTCAGCACAAGGGTGTGTTTGTGCATATCCTGGCGTGGTTCTATTGTACAGCCGGACAGCCAAGTCGGGTAGGGTTTGCATGTGAGCATTCCTTTGTGTGCAGATGCAGACGTGCATTTGATCTTCTAAAGGTGGCGTTGAATGCATATCCACAAGTGGTGTTGCTAGGCTGCCAAACTGGGCTGGAGTTGCAAATGAGCACATTTGCAACCCTGTGGGTGGGCAGAGGGGGCAGAGCATGCATATGCTGGTGTAAACGTCCATGTGTGAGAGCACTGTGCAGGTGTGCATGCCTGGGCATGCGGGGGTTGTGTCAAGGGGGAGAGGTGCGTCCGTGCAGGTGAATGCATTTTTGGTCACATGTGCCAGCCATTCTTCATGCCTGCACAGGGTCATCATTCTGGCAAGGGCTTCCCTGTGCATGCTGTTTGTGTGTGTGTGTGTGTCTGTGCTCAAATGGTCTTAAAAAGCATGTTCCCTGCAATCCAAACCCATTTCCGTAGCCACACATCTTGCTTGCAACAAGCAGCTTCATCTGTCTTACACACTCTCTGTTGCGGCAGGGTTGCACACGCTCGGCAGACCTGGAGGGGGTGGAGGAAGAGGAGCATGAGGGTGAAGATGCGGATGAGAAGGGCAGCAGCAGCAAGGCCACACCGAGGCATGCGTCTCCCAAGGAACTCAACTTGAGCCCGGCGCTGCAACTGCTTGCTACTCTCAGGTGCGTGAACAGAAGGAGAGGATAGAATCATTCCCACAAAAAAGCCTTTTAGCAGAAGGTATAGCCACCGGATGAGGGCATACTAAAATGGTGGCGTTGGTGTTGTTGGAAGTCCTGCTGGAGCTGCAAGCTACTTTTGGACAAGAGCAGAGTTCGTGTGGGAGGTTGCACACATTGGACAAACAATACCAGCCACATGGGTATGCAACAGCCAATTTCTTTTAGGATGGTTGCGGTGACCCTACATCGAAGATGCACACACCATGGCTGTAAGAAGACTCTCTGCAATGCGCCTCCTGATCATCATCATCATCATCATCGTCATCATCATCATCTCCATCATCTCCATCTTTGTCATCATCAACATCGCCAACATCACCATCGTCAGCAGCAGCAGCAGCAGCAGCAGCAGCAGCAGCAGCAACACCACCACCATCATCTTCTTCGTCTTTAACATCACCATCTTTAGCAGCAGCAGCAGCAGCAGCACCATCATCATCACCAGCAACACCAGCACCATCATCATCACCAGCACCATCATCACTATCACCATCATCATCCTCGTCATCTCTGCCGCCTTGCACGGAGCATCGGCTGACCCATGATGCATGGCAGGGCTATGGGGCTACACCTCCACCACCCCATCCTCCTCCTGCCTGCCTCCCATGCCTGGCGTGATGGATGAGCATACCGGTATTGTAGCAGTCTTGCGTGTAAACAACCCTGGGAGCTTGCTCAGTGATGCTCCCTTGAAATGACATCGGGACAGCCCAAAGCACGACCCCTACTAGACAAGACTAGGTTAGGTTCTTCATCATCATCATCATCATCATCATCATCATCATCATCCCCTCTGCTCTCGCAACAACGCCGGCTTGCTCGTGGTGCAGGGAGCTCCATGATCCATCCGCCTTGCCCATCATCCTGCTGGCAGCCAATCCACTCACTCCAGCGCAGGCATACTGTACAAATGGATGCATGGACAGCGCACACGCCCCAGAGGCCACGGCCCTGGCTGCCCAGCCTTCCCCTCTTGTGTCAGACCCAGCTATGTTACCAGCAGCAGCGGCAGAGCAAGCTGGAGCAGCAGCAACAGCAGCAGGTGCATTGCCTAAGACGCCTGCAGCAGGCCCCGAGGGCCCTCTGCTGCCGCTGAAGGCGGCAAGCCTAGCGGCAGAGCAGCAAAAAGCGGAAGCAACACCATCCAAGACATGCGCAGCACAGCAGCATGAAGGGGCAGCGTTGCCGGAGCCCTGCGCTACAGGGCATCCAGGAGAGACCCCTGCGTGTGCGCCCTCCCCAAATCAGGCACACCAAAAATCATCTGCAGGAGGGGGCAGCGGCAGCGCTGAGGGCAGTGCCTGCAGGGGCCCCAACAACACCTCCTCTGCAGCACAGGTGTGCTAGCTGGGACGGGCGCACTCATTCTGGCCGTGTGTCATTGGACCTGATGCTTTACAGAAAACATGATGTGTTGTTGAGCCTGCACTGCACTCGACCTGTTGATCCTGGTCGTGAGCGGTGAGGCGGCTGCCTCAATGTCACGCGTTTGAAATGTCCAACTCAAGGATAGGATAGGATAGGATAGGATAGGATAACATAGGATAGGGTTACATAGCTGTACCTGCATACAAGGGCAGCTTAGCTGAAGCAAAAGGTGCTTGTTACCAAACCAAACCAAACTTGTATAAATGTCAACTGAAAGCCTTGAGCTGAGTTCAGAAGTGTCAGCTGTGAGAATCACACACAGGATCACACACACTGTCACTCTAAATGTCCAACTCAAGGGTGCCATGTGTGTGTGTATACCAAGAGAGCACAACAAGGGTTGCTAGGCCCCAAATCCCTGAAGCTCTCAACAATTGTTTTTGGTGGCATATGGGAGGCTGCTGCTGCAAGTTAAACTGGCGCACTGGCGCACACTCATCCAATCGATCTTGACCAGCAATCCTAATTCCTGATAGTGTTGGCGCGCAAAAGGTTTTACTTTGCCCAAAGGAGAGGTGATTTGTGGTTTTGTGACCATCCTCATACACTATTGAGGTTGCTCAAAATGCTTCCTCATTCTTCTTGCTTCTGGCTTGCAAGGAGTGCCGCGACCTCAAGCAATGGAACTGTCAATGACGCTGAAATCCTCCTTTCTTTTCTCAACCACGCCTCCTCGATTTTTTGGTGGCTGCCTGCAGGAGGGTGTTGCAGCCCTGAGGAGGGGGGCCAACGACTATGTCACACTGCCCTTGCTGGACCCGACTGAGTTGGAGGCGCGCATCAACATGCAGGTGAGAAGTACTTCTTTGGACGAGTCAAAGCTGGTTTCTTTCTGGCTTTGACTGCTGTGGCCCCCGTACCCTCCCCCCTTTATTGTCAAAATGCAAAGTGGGCCCTTGCTCGTGAATGGATGCCATGAATTAATGCTGAGAAGCACACATGGAAAGCAGACAGATGGTTTGCACAATGCTTGTGCACTCTAGACCAAAGCAGCACGCGATTCTCTTTCTTTACTTCACACAACATTACATCAAGCCTAGATAAGTCTAATTAACTATGAGCCCGTGAGCCTTGTCGGTGAGGCCCTAGCTAGCTCTCCAGTCAGGGAACCTTCCCTTAATGCAAATATCCGGACTTGGCATACGCAGCGTTTTTCCATGCTTGTCTGTGGCAGACGAGCCCCTTCTGACGCCACTGTGCTCATCAAAGCAGAGGCTGGCCTTTCCTTACACATGCTGCACACGCGCATGGCCTGGTTGTGTTTCTTACACGAAATTCATGGTTTGCTGAACCAAGTGCACAGTGCAGCGCACCCATGGTCAGAAGCTCATCCTCAATTCACTAACAGCAGCTCCAAAACTAGAAGCACACGCTGCTCATGCTGTGTGCCCACACATTTTGCAGTTGCAACACTGTCCCTTCCAACCATAATCGAACTGTCTCTGCTGTGTCCCTTCTCGGCCTCCTTGGGACAGGTTGCGCTGCGCCGCGCTGTGCGGATCAAAGCTGAAGCCTCGTCTTCCATGCACCTCCTGCGTTCAATGCTCCCCAACCATGTGATCAAAAAGCTCAAGGCAGGCCAGACATACATCGCGCAGCGCCATGAGCAGGTGTGTGAGTTTGTGTATGTGTGTGTGAGTTTGTGTGTGTGTATGTGTGTGTGTGTGCGCGCGTGTGTGCGTGTGTGTGCGCGCGCGCATGTGCTTAACGCCTGACAGCATCAAGGACTTGCTTGATTCCTATTGCAGCCACAAATTTGGCAGCTCTGCAGCGCTCGGCACCATTGAGGTTGACCCAGCACGTCGTTTGAGGAAAGTGTGTTTCCCTGGTGATGGGTCAAACGTAATGTGTTGCTGGCCATGAGCATATGCCTTTCCCTATGCACAGGCATGTCATCACTTGTACTTGAAGGTGTGACGACCTTCAGTGAGTGGTTTTCACATGCTTGGTTGTGCACACTCACACAGCTCCTCATTGGCTGTACTCACAGGTCACAATTGGGTTCATTGATGTGGTGGGCTTCACGGACATGTCATCCCATTGGCCCTCCAGCAGAGTTGTACAGGTGGGTGGTGTCACAGGTGACAGGTGGTAGCACAGGTGGGTGGTGAGTAGTGCCACATGTAGGTGTATCTTCCCAATGGCACTCCAGTAGGGTGGCACAGATGAGCGGTGGATGGATCATTATCAGGTTTGACCTTTCCCTAAAAAGAGGTAAACGGAAAACAAGCTCAAAGCGAGGTTCTGGAGCTGGTCACTTTCAGCAACCCTCCGAATTCCCACCAGCCCCTTTTGTTCCTGCTTGTGGTGGAGGAAACTTACAGCTCTTTTAGAGTCAATTTACAAAACTCCTTTTCCTCAATTGATGTAGGGAGAGTTTCCTCTGTCTACATAGTTTTCCTTTTCCTAAAATGAGGTTCTACACCTGGTGACGCACTTGTATCTCCGTGTGCAAATGCCGCATAACCATAGAGTCATGGAAATGTATCTAAGGTCAAAGTACCACATCAGCAGACATGCCTCTTGAATGTTGTTCACATGCCTTTCAAAATTCACATTTCTGAGCCATCTCTCCTTCTCAGCTACATGCTGCTGCGGTGCTCCCAGCTGCTGATCCCTCTTGCTGCAAAATTTCCAGACTTAGCGGCAGGTCCTTTCCTTGATGCACACAACGTTTTGGCTGGCGTGCGTTGTGTGCTCTTTTCTATAGGGGTAGGGGCGCACATGCGCACGTGAGCAACAGGTTTGGGTTCCTTGAGAGGTAGGAGCTTCTTTACTTCTTTGCTTTTTCCTTCTTTGCTCTTTCCTTCTTGCAGCATTGCACTTGTGCAGGCGCACGCATGCGCGCTCGTGTGTGTGTGTGTGTGTGTGTGTGTGTGTGTGTGTGTGTGTGTGTGTGTGTGTGCGTGCGTGTGTGTTTGCGCTTGTGTGTGTGTGTGTGTGTGTGTGTGTGTGTGTGTGTGTGTGTGTGTAGATGTGTGTAGGTGTGTGTGTGTGCCACACAGAAGTTTCCCCTTGAAAGTCTTAATGGACCGCCTGCCCCTTTGCTTCTTGGCCTTGTGCCTGTTGCTGCTGTGTTCACTGCTGCTGTGCCGCCCCTGTTTCCCTCGTCTGCGCACCTCTTTGTCCTACACGTACACCATAGCCATGAGCCTATATCCTTGAACTTGAAGCTAAAAGCATTTCAGCCTATGCATTCATGAACCAAAAAGCTGTGTAGGCTGTAGGCCACTCAAATTTTAGCCATTTAATTGGCTGCAATTCAAGGCGCACAAATGGATTGTCGGTCTTACGTGTTTTTGCAATCACGGACCGTTTTGAGATGCTAACATGGCTACAGAGGTGCCAAATGAATTGCACACCTTATACAACACATATCTTATGCACAATGCACTGTCTCCCTGCAGTTCACAGGATTGGCCAACCCTGATACACATAAGTTATTTTAAAGCTATTACTATACTTTAGGCCATGCTTGAAGCATTCTTTCAAGAACCAACAGGCCTTATTAGCGTATTGCTCACATGACCAGGCCCAGCATCAAACCCTTTGATAATGCCTTGATAACTTTCGTGTCCGCTTACAGCATGCCGTCATAGTCAAGAGGCGATCATTTGCCTGAGCCCATGAGCAAAGATCACGCATGACATGCACATGCACAAGCCCGTGAGCGCGCACACACGCACACGTACACACAAACGCACGCACGCATGGACACACACACACACACTCTCGCTTGCTGCTCCTGCTCCTGCTCTTACAGATGCTGAACGATCTGTTCAGTCATTTCGATGAGATCTGTTGTCGTCATAAAGTCTACCACGTCGACACCATAGGAGATGCGTGAGTCTATATGCTTTTATTTTCATAATCGTGTTTTGAGCTTTTTAACAGGTAACGTTGGACCCATGATGTGGGAGTGTTGCAAGAGCTACTTAGCAATATTTTCTAAGTGATGTTTGAAGGCTCATTCTAGTTTGTGTTCACATTGTTCTGACTTGCTGTGCTTGTGTCCTTCTGGGCATCATGCCATGATGACTGCCTGGTACGCATGTATTGGAAACACCGCCTTGCGCTGCTCTGCTTGTATAATGCTTCCTCACACATTTGTACTGCATTGCCCTTTTTCACACACCTGCACCGCAGCGCCCCTTCACACACTGCACTGCACTCCTTCCACCCTGTGTCTCTGTATTGCCCTCCTGCCAGACCCACACACTTCCTCAACACAAATCTCGCCCAAATGCCCTGCTTATATGTAAGAAGACTTTTGGTGGCCTCACCTTCCCACCACGTCTTGTCCATATGGATGCATGCGCGCACAGCTGTATGGTTTTGGGATGTTAGCAACAACCTGTGCCTGCCGGCATGAATTGGATTTCATGAAATGCGTTAATGGTGGATTAATTGATTGTGAGCGAATGAGGGAAGGTGGACAAACTCAATTTGCACTGAAAAAAACTGTGGTACATCAGTTTTGGCCATCCCTTGGGCAAGCACACATTGCAAGCTACATGGGTGGTCTGCAGCCATGGTGGGGAAAGAGCACCAGGTACCAGTTGTGCACACGAGTTACCCTACCCTGCTGTTTGCATCCTGTAAGTCACATAAGCTGTGCACACGATGTACCACACACTCATGCCTGGTCATCCATGCACTGAGTGCTCACAGCTACATGGTGCTCAGTGACCACACTGGAGAGAGAAGGACCCTGCATCCGCTGTGCACAATGACCCCCTCAATCTGTTGCGCATGTGGTACAAAGTTGTGAGCATGATGTGTCATACACAGTATGCTTGGTCGTGCGTGCATGCTGCGCTCACAGCTACATGGTGCTGAGCGGCCACGATGGAGAGAAGGACCATGCCCTGCGCCTGCTGCGCACTGCGGCTGACATGTTGGCTCTCACTAGCAAGCCCCTGCAGCCGTGCGGTGAGCGCGTGCGCGTGCGCATCGGCCTCAACACGGGCAGCGCGCACAGTGGTGTGCTGGGCACACAGCGCCTAAAATACTCCGTGTGGGGAGACAGGTGTGTGCGTGCGTGTGTGTATTTGCTGTTAACTTGTGAACTCACGGGCATTGGGCTCAATTCATTCAGCACACGCAGTAGGTGGCTGTGCCTGCAACACAAACAACTCTGTGGGGGAAGGAGCTTGAGTGTGCATTTGCACATTCTAGGGGAGCAACAACAAGGGTGTTGTTGTGAGCATGCTGCTCTATCGTAGGCAACTTGACTTGGTGTTCTTGTCATATCTGTAATGTGACAGGCGTCCTCACCTTTTGTGCACACAGGGCACAGTGTTGCTGTCGCGCCTCAAGTTAAGTGACTGCAGGCATTCGTGACCATGCGCTAATAGAAACGTGCAGAAGCACCAACGGTACTGCTCTTGTGCCTGCCCTGCAGTGTCAACTGCGCATCCAGGATGGAGTCAACAGGATTTCCAGGCAGCGTACAGATCAGCACTGACACCTACCTGGCAGCCCTAAAACAAATGAATGCTTTAAGTTTTGAAGGGTCGGTGGAGGGGCCGGGAGACGAGGGCCGCTCGTCCACTAAGAAGAGGTGGGTTCACTTGAGAGGTGATGACTTTGTGCCCATAGCCTGGGCTTTCCACAAACTTACTAGGTTGGAAACTAAGGATTGAAGTGGGATTCTGGTGGGTTGGTATTTGTGTGGTTGAGCCATACCCCAGCATTGTGATGAAGGAATGGGTGCGGCCATGAGCCCGCCTTTCTCTTGACCTCTCGTGGACCGCCCCCTTTGTACTGTGAAGGTTGTGAGAGCACCACGCATCCTTGTATGCGCGCGCGCGCACACACACACACACACACACACACACACACACACACACACACACACACACACACACACACACACACAAACACAGGTCAAGCCCTTTTGGCCTGCTGTCCACATCCCACACCTCCTCCACGACCAATAGCAGCCATAACATCACTGGGGCATGCGTCAACGACACGAATACCGACCCAGTGGCCCGCACACGCAGTGACCCTCACCACTGCAGCGCTGCGACTAGTGCTTTCAATCTTAGCACGGGCGGTAGTAGCAGCAGTGTCAATCGGAGCAGTAATGGCGCAGGCGCACTGCCAGGGGACCCACCAAGTAGCCCCAGGTCCAGCAGGTGTTTTAGTGACATGGTGCCCCCCCACCCAGAGTTTGGATTTGTCCCGCTGGGAGAGCGGGCCATCAAGGGCAAGGGCATGGTGTCCACGTACTTGGTCAAGGTGGGTTTTCTCAAGACGGAAGACAAGACAAGGCGGCTTCGTAGAATGGAACACGCGCTCACCGTCACTTGTTCAATGAGGGGCCATCGAGGGCAAGGGCAGGGGGTCAACAGGTTGACACAGTGTCGCAGGGTGGGGTCAACAGGTTGACACAGTGTCGCAGGGTGGGGTCAACAGGTTGACTCAGTGTCGCAGGGTGGGGTCAACAGGTTGACTCAGTGTCGCAGGGTGGGGTCAACAGGTTGACACAGTGTCGCAGGGTGGGGTCAACAGGTTGACTCAGTGTCGCAGGGTGGGGTCAACAGGTTGACTCAGTGTCGCAAGGTGGGGTCAACAGGTTGACTCAGTGTCGCAGGGTGGGGTCAACAGGTTGACACAGTGTCGCAGGGTGGGGTCAACAGGTTGACACAGTGTCGCAGGGTGGAGTCAACAGGCTGACACTGTGTTGCAGGGTGGGGTCAACAGGTTGACTCAGCGTCGTTCATTGACGAGCTCTTGTTTGCAAGGGGGATTCCTTTAGTATAGAGAGGGTCTTCTAGGGTGGGAGGGGGAGAGGGTCCTCTATTAGAGGACCTAGAGGAAGCTAGGTCTAGCTAGAGAAAGAGTTGACGTTGTGAGGGACAGGCAGGGCAGGAAATAGGTGCTCACTGGCTCTGCTTAGTGCTCTCCTGTTATGGTGCAGTCAGGAGTGAGCACCAACATGTGTACACATGTGCACGCATGCTTGCACTCGCATCCATGCACACTGTAGGGACGTAAGCGGCTCAAGTTGAGCCTGCATATTGTCTTAACCAAATTAATGGCCTTTTTGTGGAACTTATGTGCGTGCACGCACATGCACGCACACACACATGCACATATACATACATACACCGCTCCTGACGCGAACAGGTTGGGGACTGGGCCAACGCACTGGAGATGTACGTGCGGCAGCAGCAGCAGCATGCAGCCTGGCAGCCTACACCTGAAGGCTTGAATGCCTTTCGGGCTGGGCGTGCATCTGGCTTTGCAGATGGCTACAAATCTGGTGTGTTTCTTTGTAGCATACAGGACCTCCGTAGCTTGCTCGCATTTATACATGAGAGGGCCCTTTTGTCCTCTGGCCAGGTCACGTACTTGGTTTTCCTTGGGCTTTGCAAAGTGGATTGCTTGCACAACTGAATTTTCCATGGCTGCTCTATTGTAGATTTGCATGTATGCGGTCGTGCTTGCACGCATTTCCTGCACAACTGATGGCTTGCATGCACTTCCTGCACAACTGATGGTGTCTTGATGGCTAAGCAGCCTTCACAGCTGACTCCACATGTATCAATGCAAATGCCAATCTGCTCCTTTTTAGGGGGATGGGGGGTGGGCCAAGGGGGAGAGGTTGAGAGTGGGTGCGGGTTATTCCTTGTCATTGTAATCCAGATTTGATGCCCTGCGCGCGCGCATACACACACATACACACGTGAAAACCCTCATCTCCTTGCAATCAAAGGTTTCAAGGCTGGAAGCACCTGTTCTAGTGCCGAGCCACAGCGTGCTGCAACACGGCATTCCATCCCCTTTGCCCCTAGGGAGTCCTCGGAGATTGAACGCTCTGCTGTAAGTTTTAAAGAGAGTCTGGCAGCATGGAGATGTCATTGAAGGTCTTGTTACCTTTATTAGAGATGTGCTCGTATGTGTGTGCTTGTGTGTATGTATGTGTATGTGTTTGTGCATGCACTTTCATAATGGGCACGTGGAGAGCAGCAGGCCTGTTTGTAGCAGTGCACTTGCAGCGCTGGAAGGAACTTATGTTTGAGGTTGGTCATGTGTAAGGTGAGCATGAGCCCCCCTTTGGCCCGTCACAGCATCCTGGCCACCCTCATGCACGAGCACGTTTCTCCCGCCTTCATCTTGTTCTTTCTGCACGCTTGCTTGCAGAGGTATGCACACAAGCTTGTGCACTCAAGCGCCTGCCCCTATCTCATCCCACCAGCCCGGCCAAATGCACACGCACAAGGTGTCCTCATGTGTCTCAAACCTGTTTAATCTTGCGTGCCTGTTTGCAGGGTTTCGCACCCGCACGCCTATCAGATCCCACCAGCCAGGCCAACATTGTGCGGTCGTCCTCCTCCTGCGTCCCTCCCTTGCCCCCTTGGCAAACCCTTCACCTACACCCCTCACCATCAGCCTCCGCGCAAAGCAGCATGCAAGCACCCTCTGAAAGGTCTGAGCCTCAGGCTCCTGCTCTTCTGTCAGCGTTCCACCCCCTCTCTTCAAGCCAGCTGCCACTGCTGCAGCTCCCTGAGCTCCACCAACCAAAATCATCTGTGACACCAACCTCCATGCCCCCCCACATGCATACCAAAACCCTGGGCCGCAGCCCCGTGACCCCTGCCCCCATCACACCCCCCTTGGGCACCAAACCCATTGATGCAGCCCCCTTGACATCTGTCACTGCTGGAGGCATCACGTCAACGCCCTTTGCGTCCGTCACAGCCGGAGGCGCCACATCAACGCCCCCTCTGTTGGAGGTATTGCAAACCCCAGAGCCTGAGCTGCAGGAGAACATTAGAGCAGCCTGGGGCGCACACTCCAGTGAACCTGTGCCTGCACAACCCCTTGAGCCCCTCAAGATGCCGCCCTCCAGCCACTCTGCACCCACCCATGTCCATAATCACGGCTTGAGTGGTTGGAGGGGGGCCCACGCTAACCTCCACCCCCTGCAAACCCTTCAAGAAGCATGCAGCACATCCGAGTGCAGCAGCAGCAGCCATCCTGCTGCTGTCGACCACACCCATGCTACATGGGGTGCTCCTATGTCCGACAACAATGTGAGGTTCACGTCACATCACAGCCTCAATTGCCCACGTCCGCTGCTACCGCTGCCGTTGCAAAGTGTTCTTCCGCAGTCTCAGCCACTACCAGAAGCGCCGCAGCAGAGCGCAGGGAGCTCCAACTGCAGCAAGGATCCAGGAGGTGTGTGGGAATGTGTGTGGGAAGGAATGCTGGGCGGTTCTTGTGCATGTGTGTGTGTGTGTGTGTGTGGGGGGGGGGGGGGGGGGAAGGGACATGCGTGCACGCACGCACACACTGGGAGGGAGGTGTGTTTGCATTATTGTGTTGGTTGAGAGGAAGGTGATGAAGCATGTGCCCTTTTTGTTTGGGAGGGATTACATAGTTGTCAAGATTGGGAAGACTGGGAAGGGGGAGGGGGAGAGGGGTTCCAAAGAGTGAGGAGGCAAGGTTTAGAATAGTTTGCTCATTCTTAAATGCAACTTAGGGTAAACAAGAACAACAACAACAAGAGCAGCATGAAATAAAACAGAACAAAAAAGTGAAAGCGATAAAAACAACAAAAGCAACATCATCCCCAGCATCATGAGCATGAAATGATTTTTTTACCAATACACAACAGTGCACTCCCGTGCAAGGGTGGTGTCCGGTTGGGCATTCAGGTTCACCTTCTCTTCAAAGTCCCCAGGAGTGCTCCAACAATTTATGGAGGGTGGCAATCACCATCCGGGTCCCAGGCAAAATCAAAGAACAGGCTTGCCTCCTCTTTCCGTTCTTTTTCCATTCTTCTGGATGGTTCTTCCATTTCCCATCCGATCCTACCATCCATGGAGTCCAGCCTTTTGTATGTGTAGCAATGTCTGCTCCTGGGAGCCTGGCAAGGTTAGGTTTTTGGTAAGACACTTGCTAGTACCCTAGTTAGGGAACCCTTCCTCAATGCACAAGCCTTTTTGGCTGGTGTAGCCTTTTCTATCTTTCTTTTCTCAGGAGCCTGGCAAGGTCAGGCTTCCCCGAACCCCAACAGCCAGTCTGACATGAACTCTGTGAGAGAAGACAAATTTTTAAGGCACGCATGCAAACGGTGGTGAGTCATCACACATAATGTACCCTAATGTAACTTGTCAAAAGAAAGACAAACCGTTGACTTCAGTGCAAATGACGAATCACCATTTGTGCAGAAAGTACAATGGCTAATCGACTAGCAGGTGGCCCCGTTTTGTCCTTTCTGTACAAATGCTGCCCCCTCGCCTTTACTAATCCAAAGGCGCTGCTCCTTGCACAGAAATGAAGAATCGGTGTGCAAAGTTTCTGCTTTAGACACCTCAGGACATGTTGTGTTGTGGATACCACAACCCATTTGCTCCGCCCCTCTAAGCAACATGCTTTGTGGAGTGCAACCAATGTAAGCACTGCCCCCGCAGGGCTGCGTTCTCACAGCGCTCCCACTGCACCTCCAACGCACGTTCATGAAAGCACGTCGGAAGTGTGCTGAACGTGCAGGAAAAGCACTGGGTGGGTGCCTTAAAAGCGCCTGTCAACAGCGCGCTTTCCCCCCTTGTGCACGCCCTTCGCGCATGCACATCTGCAGTGGCAGGCGAACATGCTTACAGCCTCAATGGTGCAAGCTGTGGTGCAGGCGGACGGAGAGAAGGGTCATGAGGAGATTTCCTCTGAAGGGGATTGCTTCTTCTGCTCAGACCTCCTGTTTTCCCTGCACGCACATGCACAGCAGCAGCAGATGTAAGTGGTGCATACCATCATGCTCAGTGCCCCATCATTATGCGGGGAGCATCAAGGAAGGTAGGGGGTGGTGCACGTCTGCATATGCATGCATGCTGCAGTCAGAATGAGCAAGTACCACCATCAAACTACAGCTGGAAGTAGCAAGCACCGTGTGCAGCTGCTCAAAGTGCCTTGAGTCCTGCAGGCAAGGGGGTTGGGGAGTGGGTTGTTGGCGAAGAAGCTCTGCCATGGTCAAACACAGGGTGCACAGGGTTCAAACCACAAAGCTGATATTGTAAAGGAAGTATTTAATGGGTTGCTTTACTCAGAGTGCTGCACTACAGCAAAAGTGCTGCACAATGGAAATTAGAGGCAGCTCTGTTTGTTTGAAGAAAAAGAGGAATCCTTCAAGTCCAGCTTGGTCCTATCAGTTTTGAGATGCCAAAATCAGGCTGTCCTCCTCTTTGAAATGCGTCAAAATTTGCATGCACACAGCGCGCTTTCATGCATTGCCTCATGAGCGCTTCAAACCCCCCAAACCGCGCTTTCACGGTGTCGTCACATGAACGCACTTCATGCATGCTTTGTGTGGATTTCATATGCGTTTAGAGACGCAGAAGTATGCGTTGAAACGTAAAAGCGCACTTTCAATCTCATAAAAAGCATCTGCAAGTGAGCGCTCAAAATGTGTGCTCCCATCTTTTACGCTGTAGAATAACCCTGAATAAGGGTTGGGAGCCTCCGGCAAGCAAGACATGCGCATCCACAACACAAACGCAGGCGCACTAAGCACACTTTGTGGCGCACTTTTTGTTTTTTAAAGGGTGCATCTATTTTGTGAGCTGAAGTAGCCTTGTTGAGTCCACGGTTGAAATGCCACGTCCCCAAAACAGCTACTGCTGATGCAAGTCACATATGCCAGCCAGGCTCGTTGACACTTAGAAGTATCATATGTGCCCAGAGCGCTTTTACATAAGGCGCTTTCTATTCTAAAAGAGCGCTTTGTACGCATTTCCTGCGGCACTGATGTGCATGCGTGGCTACATCAGTTGCCAAGGAGCATGCCTAAATTAAATGAGGCATTTCTGTGGCGGTTTTGGCTGCCCCCCCCTGTCGCACCATTTGTGCTTCGATGAGGAAAAGCGCTTTGAAAGCGCATCCTGCAGCGACAATGTCGCCCCTGAGGGACATGAGGGCGGTTGCTGTAGCAGAACCGTTTTTTTCATTGAGGGAGCAACCGCACGCGCGCACACACGCACACATACGCGCGCGCACACATACACACACACGCATATACACACGTGCGCGCACACACTCACAAACACACGATACAACACCCGGCATTGTTCAGGCAAGCCAGGTCGCCAGACTATGGGCATGAGCTGCCTGTTTGACACCTCTGCTAACAACAGCAGTGGCGCCACCACCAACAGCAATGTCAGCAACATCAACACCGAGAGCAGCCTGGCATCCCGTGGCAGCAGCAAGGGCGGTAGCAAGATCCTGTCCCTCATGCTAGGCAAGTCAGCTTTGCAACAGCAGCACCAGACCCAGAGCAGCTTGAGTGGCACATGGGGCTCACTTGAGAATGAGGGGGGTAGGAGCAGTGGCGATCCCGATAGCATGCATGTCCAAGGGGCTGGGACGCAAACGAGCGGCGGCTCAGGCAATGTGGGTGGGAGCTCTCCAAAGAGTGGCAATCAGCATGGAGCAAATGGAGTGCAGCACAGAAGCAGCAGCAGCACCAGCAGCACGCGCCTCAAACTAGCAGGCATGGTGCAGAGCTTAGGGGGGATGTTCAAGCAGGGAGGAGGAGGAGGAGGAGGAGGAGGAGGAGGAGGAGGATGGGGCAGCAGGGTGAAAAGCAACAGCAGCAATGCAGAGGTGCATGGGAGTGGATCACCCTCGCCTAAGCAGCAGCCCCACCGGCAGGGGTCATCGATCGCAGGTGGCTCCGACGACAGGTCTGTTATGGCGATTGCTTGCTTCAATAATTGCAAGCAATTGAAGTTTGGATATTTTCTCCATGGTTGCGCCCCCATCCTACTTGGCAAATTGGGTCACCTAGCAGTTCTGACCTCTGCACTCCATGCAACATCACAGGACCTTTGAAGTGTATTGGGTAGCCAACTGTTTGCTTTGCAAGGAGTCAAAAAAGGGTCGAGTGAGGTACAGCGGGTGGACAAGGAAATTAAAAAATCAGGCCCAGTGAGCCAACCTGCGCCCCCATATTCCCTAAACACCCATTATCTTTGGCAGCATCTTTCATGTGAAATTGCAAGTGTGGTGCCAGACATGTGTTGTCTTACTCGTTTAAAAGCTTTCTTCACATGCACGCACACAAAAGCAAGCGCAGGGATTCTACACACACACGCGCACACACACGCGCACACACACGCATGCACGCGCGCGCGCGCACACACACACACACACACACACACACACACACACACACACACACTCACACACACACACACATGCGCATGCAGGGGCAGTGATGAGCAGGCATCGATGAGCGCTGCCATGATGGCAGCAGGAGGGGTGCAGGTGGGTGGCAGTGGACCCCCTTACAGCTTCATCGGCGGAGACTCTTCCAATAGGGCATCGCCCTTTGTGCACAGTGAAAGCTGCGGCAGTGAGAAGATAACAGTGAGGAGCGTATCGCAGGGCGCCACAATCGTTACAAGCAAGGGGGCGTCGCCCTATGGCCACAGTCACAGCTGCGGCACTGAAGTGCAACTGGCGACTGGGCCATCGGCAGGCGAGAGGGCGTTGCATGCGTCCAGGAGCGTGGGCGGCAGCAGGCCTAATGCGGAGCAGGCAGCAGCTGTAGGATGCCTCAGGGGCAGCAACGATGATGACAATGCTCGCACACCTCTACACAGGCGCGCCACGCTGCAGCTGCCCGTCCAGGGGGAGGCTCCCCAGGCCTCTCAACGGATTCAGGTGCGCGCGGGCACGTGTGTGGTGCAAAGCGATGAGTGGCAGGAGTGAGTGAGCGAGCAAAAAAGGGAGCAATGTATTCCACTGCTCGGACCTCAGGAGGTGTTGTGTGAAATGAGTGGCATGAGTGAGTGAGCGAGCAAAAAAGGGAGTGATGTATTCCACTGCTCGGACCTCAGGAGGTGTTGTGTGAAATGAGTGGCATGAGTGAGTGAGAGTGTGAGTCAGTTGATGAGTGAGCTAGCATGCAATGCATTGCACTGCTCGGCTTTCAGGAGGGTTGTCACCCTGAACAGGTGTGGCGCTGACAGGTATGTGGGGCCTGTGTGCTCTGTGGTCGTGCGATGGAACGATAAAACAGGTGTGTGGGGCTTTCATGCCCTCAGGTCATAGAATTTGATGAAACACTGAACCCTGTCAAGGCTCACACTTGCTGCCAGCCTCCTTTTTGCTTACTGGTGTAGGGGTTGCTCTCGATGCCAATGATTCTCTTTTTCCCTACCGGAGATAATGTCTGGTGGCTCAAATGTGCCTGTGTGTTTAATAACCACTGAGTGGTAGCACTGGAGAATGCACCTGGCGGCTCAGGTGTGCCTGTGTGTTGACCCACTAGGAGGTGCAGCACAAGAGAATGTGCCTGATGGCTCAGGTGTGCCCATGCAGCTTAGATGCGTCTGGGTCGATCCAACTATAGATAGATGTGGCACATGAGGATGTGTCTGTGTGGCCCAGGTGTGCCCATGCGGTGCCCCACACTGCCCAAGGCGGAGAGCGCTGTCTGCCAGGCTGCATGTCTGCTTGGCTGCCGGTCCCTCCAGGATGGCTGCCGTGTCCTCTAGCTGTCCATGCATGCTGCTGCCTCACCTCTGCCACGCTTTCTCAGCCTTTCTCAGCCTTGACTCACTCCTTGCTGCCACAGTGCTTCGCTTGTACCACGCGTTCTCAACCCTGTCACACCTCATATGTATGTATGTATGCTACACTTTCTCAGCCTTGCCTCACTCCTCGTTGCCTCAGTGCTTTGCTTGTACTGCGCCTACTCACCCCCGTCACACCTCTGCCACACTCGCTTGGCCTCGCCTCACTCCTTGCTGCCACAGTACTTTGCTCATCCCTTGCCTGCTCACACCCACTGCTACACTGTCTCAGCACTCTGCCACACTGCCTTGCTTGGCCACACAGCCTCACCTCCCCAAACTGCCACACCTCTGCCTCTTTCAGTCTCACCTCCGCCACATTGAGTCTCACCTCTGCACACACTGCCTCACCTCCACCCAATTGGCCTCACCTCTGCACGCACTGCCTCACCTCGACCATGTGCAACCTCACTCTGCCGCACCATGTCTTGTCTCCGCTGCATTAAGACAGGGGAACCTGCGCATGCTACCGCTGCACCCTGTCAGGTGTGACGGTCTGGGGACTCGACAAATACCTCCCCCCCAAAATATCCAGAGTTTCACATAACAATCAGTAGAAACAGGCGATTCGACTCTGGCTGGATCCATGCAGCAATCTTGCTGCCGATTGCCATGGCTGCTCGTCACCCATCTGCCCTTCCATCGATGACCCCTATGAGTTGCACCCAGCTGCTGCCTCACCACGTATGCCACCCTTACAATTAGACGCCCCTTTCCCGCAGCTGCTCCCGTGAGGCATAGGCTCATACATTCTCCACGTTTGGACTTCCTTTCCACTGCTTGGTTTTCCACTGCCCTTCTGCACAATGGGTCTCATCCACCTCCCCTGCCAAAAAGCTGCTTCCAACCTGCCCATGCATCCTGGCTGCCCCCCCCCCCTCTTCCCTGGATGGCCATGGTGGAGCGCCCCTGTCACGCTTTGAAATGGATGCTCATGCGTTCTGCCACTCAGTGACTGATTCAACAATGTTCTGCCATATTCCCTTGTGCACCTCCTCCCCTGTGCCAGCATCCCTCCCTTCAGCCCACTAGCAAACTGATTGTATTGATGCATGGCTTGTGGTGCTATCAGGAGCAAGGCAGCAGCAGCGGCTCTTCTGGTGGGGCCTTGCGGCACCAGTGGACAGCCACGCACTCATCATCGCAGCTGCAGCAGCTACCCCCTGCATTAGCACCTTCATCATCCTCGCAGCTGCGCCCCTCTACTGCACCTACCTCCCAGGGCACTTTGTCTTCATCCCGCCCCTCGTCCATCCCACCAGCCGCCTCTGCCATCAGCACCCCGATACCATCAGTACCCAAACAGGGCGGTAGCAGTAGCAAGTTCAGCCGCACTTTGAAGGGCATTTCCGCCAAGTTCAGGGCTGCCGACACAAAGCACGTGATGGAGGCATGAGCACAAGAGGGAGGCGTAACCTCGCCAGAGTGGTGCTTCATTAGCATGCAAGGAGGCCTATAGCTCACTATAGGCTTTTTGAGCTCGTAAGGTGGGCGTGAGCTCACAAAGACTGCAACCTGGGCTCAGCAGCAGGTGGGCTCAGCAGCTCTGCAACTTGGGCGTGAGCTCGTAAGGTGAGCTCACAAAGACCGCAACCTGGGCGTGAGCTCGTAAGGTGGACGTGAGCTCACAAAGACTGCAACCTCTCCCCTTGGTGTTCGTATTTGGTGGGCTACCTGTCGCTTATGCTTTGTGTGTGATGCTTTTTGTTTGATGGTCTACCTGTGTTTGGATTTGATGCTCGCGTTTGGTTGTCTATGTGTTGGTCGATGTACATGTTTGTGTTTGTGTTTGATGGTCTATCTTTCAGCAGAAGAACGCAGGCCCTTATAGCCAAGCTGGCAGATGCCCTGCCCATATAGCCCAACACTGGGTGCGAGGGACGTGCAGCATGGGCGCACTCATGCATGCCCCTTGTGGGTGCATATGCAGGGTGCATATGCATGCTTGTGCTTTGAATGCGATGAGAACTACAGGTGTGTGCATGTTTGGTGCAAGACAGTGGAGTGTTTTTGATTGCAGCAGCGTTGACAAGGCCCTACTGCCGGTATCCTGATACACACACACACACACACTCCTGTTTGGGCACACCTGGATGGGATCCAGTCTGTCTCATGCTGCTAAGGATGGCCCTCTTGCTTCCTCAGTCCAACTTCAGCGCTACATGTGCACGATGTCTTTATGTGGGTACGTCACAAAGGAAGCACCACAGATGTGCGTACGCCACAAACAATGTATCACCGTGAGTGCCAACATGTGCGCAGCAAGTACATGAGGAGTGCGAGGGACCGCCTGAGATATGTTTTTGACAGTCACCTTTTGTGATGCCACCAATCCAAGGATGGGTGTGTGTGTGTCGGGCATGCACACAATGGTGCGCAATACCGTGCCTTTTTGGTAACGAGCACAGTAGTTTGTGGTTCTTGGAGTCCGATGCTTGTTTGAAGCTGCAAATGCCACGGGGCTATTTGCTAGGCACCGTAGGTCACAGTCTAGATCAATGGCGCAGAACAAGTGTTCATTCAGTTTATGTGGGAGAAGGCCTAAATCAAGACGTCTGGCTGCCAGCCATTCCAATTAGCAACAAAAATTTTCTGTGTATTTTGTTGTTCTAATTCAGGTACTTATCGTTATGAAGGGGTTTGCACGATGAATGGAGTTAAAAATAGACACCTACAAGAGGTGATAGTCTGAAGAGGAAGGAAGGGGCCTGTGGTAAAGGAGCTTTCTCGCACCTTGAGTGGATGCTACAGCAATTCCTGATGAGAGCGAGATTTTCGTGTATGAGTTGGACGCCTGCTAAAACTGTACAGCATTTGTGCATATGCTCTTTTGCTCTTTGTCAGTGACTGTGAGGAATGACTTGATCAACCAGTGTGTTGCTTAGAAAAATTGGAGTGGGCACAGCCTGAATGTAAGTGTACCTTCTGTACTGTTCTGAATGAGCATGCTAGTTTTATTTCCATTAGCTATTAAGGATATCCGCGTGGTTTGAGCTTGCCTACTTTTGCGACTAAGCTTCACAGCTTCTCCACAGCATTTCTGGCTGGGATACGTGTGTGGTGAACATGGGCATAAGGCACACAAAGAGCACAAGGCGTACATTGGTGTGACAAAAGGTAAAAGTGAAAGTCTAGGCTGGGCGTCAACTAGCCTGCATCGGGTAAGACCTTGATGGTTGAACGAGATGGGATGTGTGTTTTAATTAAGGCAGAGGAGTCAATGCATACCTGGAGGGTCTCCTGCATAAGGTTCGCATGGATGCATCTGCAATGAAGCATCTGAAGAACCAGGCAATCCAAAGTGCATGCAACTAATTTGCTCAGTGTTGGTGCTTGGACATGATCCACATGGCACTTGTAATGATGAACTGGAGTGGTGCTTCATTACAATGGTTTGTCTCGAACTGTCTCCTTGTCAAGAGTTGATTAATCATTATAAAGTGCATGAATTGATTGTCAGCTTTTTTTGGACCTGAGATGACAGAGTGCTGGCATGAAAAAGATGAGGGCTTGCGCTGGTGTGGCTTGTTTCTCGTGGTGTTCTTCTCCTAAGACAAAATAGTGGCATGGTCTGCAAACTCTGTGTGCTCTTGTCTCTATCACAAATTACTGGTGTAAAGTTATTGTTTATGGGTTTGGTTAGTCAGCAGTTTGTGATCTGTAATATTAAAGGGAAGAAGGATAAGGTAACATGCCATACTAACCAATACCATCATGGACACAATGATCGTGTCTGCTTATTCCTGAATTGATGTAAGGCAGATTCTCACTGCCTGCGTAATTCTTCTTTCTCTTTCTATTCTTTTCTATGAATGCAGCTTAGATGACCCAGGAAAGGTGCCTGTAGCCAGATCGGTCCGAGAAAAAAGAAAACCCTACACCAGCCAAAGGGCTGTGTGCATTACAGATTTACACGGGGGGACCTTCAGCCAGACTGTTCGGCTGATCGGCCTGTGACTGGTCCTCGCCAGTCAACATAATGTCCGTAAGCTCAGACACAAACGAAAGAAGCTTGTTGTTGTGTTGTAAGAGGAAATCAGAAACATCCTGGACACTGGCTTGCTGTAAAAAAGGTTGCTTTATTGAAGAATCACCAGAGAAGCAGCTGAACAGGTAAGCGTACTTTCTTCTCAAAGCACAAACATTTGCGCCTCTGCACACCAAAAAGGGCATGAGCCTCATCTTGAATCTCATCACAAGAAAAGTGTGTGATTTAAGGAAAGGTACCTAAGAACTAGGTCTCATACAAAACCTGTAACTACTGCAACCCAGGCACTCTAAGGAAAGGAAAGGAAAGGAAAGGGTTACATAGCTGTACCTGCCTACGAGGGCAGCTTAGCTGAAGCATAAAGAGATGCCTGCAACCAAACCAGACCTGAGTTTGAAACTAAAAAAAAAGCCTGAAGTCTACAACTGTTTTTGCGTTGCTAAGAAACAGAGATAAAGGAAGCGTAGAAGTTGCTCAAACTGTTTCTCAAAACCATGCCACATTCATGTACAGCCCCATGCTCGCCAGGATAGCAATAGTCATTCTTAGATATAAAAGGAAAACAAAGTAGGTTTAGATTTAGATTTACACAGGGGGACCTTCAGCCAGACTGTTCGGCTGATCGGCCTGTGACTGGTCCTCGCCAGCCAACATAATGTCCATAAGCTCAGAAACGAACGAAAAAAGCTTGTTGTTGTGTTGCAAGAGGAAATCAGAAACATCCTGGACACTGGCTTGTTGTAAAAATGGTTGCTCCATTGAAAAATCACCAGAGAAACAGTTGAACAGGTACGCGTACTTTCTTCTCAAAGCACAAACATCTGCGTCTCTGCACACCAAAAGGGCATGAGCCTCATCTTGAATCTCATCACAAGAACAGCGATCACACAAAAGAGTGTTCCGAGTATCCCAAGCTGCTGTCTTCACCTTCAGTGTGTGTGCCCTAAGTCTGAAACGGCTAACATTCGTCATGACATGTGGAGACAAATCCAAATGCATGTGCCTTGGTAAACGGGCAGGGGCATGCACGTTATGGTCAAAAGGCACTGCAAAAAGAGACTGGTAAGTCGCTAGCTTACTATATGTGTCCCGCGGGTTCACTCCCTCAACATCTCTCCACACTGCCCGCAGCCTGTGTCTGAGGTCATCAGTAAACTCTTGAATAGGGATAGGAGTGCCCTGCCGCAGAGATTGCACAAAGGAATCACAGCGCCGTAAGCCTTGAAAAGCATCTAAAACTTGAGCAGTCCAGCAGGCTGGCTCACGCGAATGAATATTCAAATCTGCTTTCAACACTCTTCTCAACGTCTCACAGTTAGACCTCAGCATGCTATTATACATTTTGACAACATACCTAAACCAGTAAAACTGAAGCGGCTCATGACCACACTCCCTCAGGACAGCCCAGTTTGTAGTGCCTTTTGCCTAGTGGTAACAAACTAGCTTGCATACATGACAGAATGGGCATTAAGTTTATGAGCAAGTTTAATGGCACATTGTTGGTCAAGTCTCACTTGTCTAAACTATTTAAGTGTATGCTCAGTGTAAGAGGTCCCACCAATACCCAAAAGGACGGAATGGAAATTACAATTGGTTACAATGGGGTTTGCCCTTCAGCCAGGTAGTTTGGCTGCTCGGTTTGCTCAACTGTTCCAACTGCACAAAAAATATCCATGAGATCGGAAATAAAACGATAAGTCTCATTAGTTTGCTCCTGCAAGAAATGAATAACATCCTCAGAGCTAGCTTGAGAATAGAAGAAAGCGCCTGATTCGTCCAGTAAATTTCTGTGAGAGGGGAAGTCAGAAAATAGCTGTGCATAAGTTCTTCGAACAGAACACACAGAAGCACAAGAACAAAGGAACACATGGAAAGGAAAGCAACATGGAAAGGAAAGTGTTACATAGCTGTACCTGCCTAGGTTTTAGGATTAGGATTTACAAGGGGTGGCCTACAGCCCGAGACTCTGGCTGATCGATTTACTGGAGACACAAGCTCTACCAGCGTAAAAAAATTGAAACCAAGTCTGACAAAAAAGTGTGCAGTTTGACCACGTTTTTGAAACAACAAATGAAGGGGCAGAGTCTGAAACTGGTGCTAAACACAATAGTTGGCTGTGCGGGAAAATGCAGGAGACAGATGGTCAAGGCCCTGAAGTTCTGGCGTACACCCAAATGCAGGTTCACACCCACAATGAGCAGGACCTGCCTACGAGGGCAGCTTGGCTGAAGCATAAAAAGAGAAGCCTGCAACCAGCCAGCCCTAAGCTTAAAAGTGCATCAATAAAAAGAAAAGCTTGAAGTAAAAATCTGTTTTATGTGTTGCTCCGCCAGGCTTGCTTTGAAAGCTTCATGCCCATTCTGTCCAGTACACTTATAAACTTTCGAGCACCAGATGCACTATTGAGAAGACTCCTCTCAACTCTCGTCACCAAGATCAGGCACAGGCTACTGCTAGTAACCCTCCTGATCCCCATTGATTATTTGTTTTGGTGAAGGGGATACACGTTGCCTTGGCCCTAGGAATCCTCTTGTCCTTAATTGATGTGGGGAGTGTTTTCACTGCCTGTGTAGTTTTTCTTTTCTTTTCTTATGTGTTGCTCCAAAAAAACAGAGATATATTGGAAGTGTAGAAGTTGCTCGAATCGTTTTTCGAATAAGCATGCCACATTCATGTGAATTTCCATGCTTGCTAAGATAGCAATGAAGTAGCATCTTCAGCAACCAGGGGATTTACAGACATATGTGAAGCTCCATCAAAGCATACATCATTACATTACATAACATTAGGGAACCTAACCTTCAGCCAGATAGTTTGGCTGCTCGGTGTTATAAAAAAAGCCATTTGTTGATATAACGATAAGTCTCAGCATCTTGTTCTGGATGAAACAAAAAACATCCTCAGAACGAGCTTGAGAAAAATAGAAAGGGCCTGTGTCATCTAAAACTACAAGGGGTTGCAAGGGGGCTGGCCTTCAACCCAAGACTCTGGCTGATTGGCTGCTGGTGAAACATTATCATCCGACACTAAAAATTGAAACAGATTCTGATAACAATTTTGAAAATTAAAGTCAGCACCTGGATGCTGGGCAAAAGCATGTAAAGGTTCGAAAAGATCAATGAACAGGTCCTTGTACTTTCTGCGCTGCTTATACACCTTATACAAAGCAATTGCAAAGAAAAGGAAAAAAGAAAAGACTATGCAAGCCAGGACATCAATTGCAATAGAAGAGAACACATTTCTTGTCATGGACTTCAGCACTCACACTTATCATAAAGATGTGAACCAATTCAGCCATTTACAGGACTTGACCTTCAAGCAGTGGGCACAAAACCTGAACCTACTCACATTCCTTCATTCATGACTCCTTTATCCAGATCATTAAATAAATATGATGGGATGCAGAAGGGTGTGCGTGCTGTTTGATGTTAAGGTTTTCCGCACCACTTATGCTAATTCACTGCTTTCCTGTTCATCTCTCGGGGACTGAGGGCATCCGCTTCCCTCCAAACTTTCTGCTGCCTGTACCTCAAACCCCCTAGGAAATCCTGCATGGGAATCTTAGAAGCACTCTTCTACTTAACCACCTCCTCATTGCACATGCCACTAGATGACTTAGACACATGTGCAGACCAACAATACTCTTCCCTATTAGCAAGGTGTAAATCCGCCTTCAGCACTTGATGCAATGTCTCGCTGTTTGAATCAAGCGGGCTTTTGAAAAACTTGACAGTGGCCCAAGGGGACACATTGGCTCAGAAGAGCCTTGGATCCCTCCACCACGAAGACTACAAAAAGAAAATTCTAATGGGGATCAGGAGGGTTATTGGAAGCACCCGGCTCCATAATCTGGCTGCAAGAAATATTCTTGTTTCCAATAGCACGCCCAGTGGTAACAGCTTGAAGCTTGTTGGCATACATGACAGAATGGCATGAAGTTTGCGAGCAAGTTTATTGGCGCGTTGGTGGTCAAGTCCCAGTTGTCTAAACTGGTTAAGGGTGTGCACAGTGTAGCAGGTCCCACCAACACCCAATAGGATGGTGTGGAGAGCCACAACTTCTGCAATTTTGAGTTTACAGAGGTCTGCATGCTGCCGCTATGCAACCTCCAACTGCTGTCCAGGCCTCGTGTCTTCACAGTACTTGATTTCAATTAAGTGCACATGCTGCTGGTTTACATTCAGTTGGTGGGGTTGCCTCACGCGGTTGGCTGTTGTGGCCCTCGGTGTGGGGTTGTGTCTGCTGCGTAACGCATGATGGTGTGAGCTGGAGGTATAAGGAGAAGAAGAAGTGGGTTTTTGACTTTATAGGGAGTAATTGGTATAGCATCAGGACGACTAGATGTGAGTCTAGATCTCTGTAAAAAATTATGAGGAAAGAGGTAATGGAGAATAATTCTGTTTGATGCATGTGCAGGGATTTGAAGGTTGTGCTGCACCAACCTATCACCACTTCCTCTGTCCATGTTAACCAAGCCTGCTTCCCAAGGGCTTTTGCTAAGAGCTTTGATGATCATTCTTCCAGCAACATTGTGGCGTTCATTTTCGTGCTGGAGATGATATGATTTCGGCAGCCTGGAAGCATGTTGAGTGCGCTGCCTAATTGATGACAGCCTGGGAGAGGGCATAATGGGTTAGTTGACCTTTTGAAGAGAAACACATGTTTTTGGTTATAATTTAATTATACAGGGTGCCTGTGCAATATTGTAAGGGAGCAGTACTTAAAAGGGAGTATAATTTTGAAATATTTTGTAATTACCTCTTTCCAAGAAAAAATGTTTTGTTAATTGCCTCTTTTCTTAATGTTATAATGTTTTGTAATTACCTCTTTCCAAGAAAAATCCCTAAGAGATCTAGACTCACCTCCAGCCGTCCTGATGCTATACTGACTATTCCCTATACTGACTGCCCCTATAAATTCCCTAAACTGACTATCCCTATAAAGTCAAGCCCACTTCTTCTTCTCCTTATACCTCCCGCTCACACCATCATGCGTTACGGAGCAGACACAACCCCACACTGAGGGCCACAACAGCCAACCGCTCGAGGCAACCCCACCAACTGAAAGAAAAGAAAGAAAAGTCTATGCAGGCCAAAGGCCACATGCATTAAGGGAAGGTCACCTAACTGGAAAGCTGCAGGCCTCACCAGAAGGCCCTCTAAGCCTACACTAGACACAGCAGTCCAGGAGAGAGAGCCAGAAACAGATCTAATGGGGATCTGGAGGGTTGCTCGCCATGCTCCTGGATGCCCAGACTATCCTTCTCCCGTCCTCCGCTGCTGCGCGCCCAGCAGAACCCCCCCAGAAGCCCCTGTGAAAACCATGAGCGTGTCTCGTGTTAATGATAGTGGTTTACCTTTGAATGGCATGGTCCCTAAGCTTGGATGCTAGTGATTTAGCTTTTTGTTTGGTAAGGTCCAGATTCATAAGAGGTGTGATTGTATACTCATTGTAAATGGTGCCAGCCACCCCAATTAAGATGATGTGCAGAGTCACTTTGTTATTCCTGTATGGATTCCTTGAGCTGCGGGTCTTAAGTCTACTTATGGTGTGAGAATGTTGAGTTGCTGCACGTTCAAGAGTGATGAAAGGATTTGTTTCAGGGCAGAATTTCAGTTCAACAAGGTGGATGTCCCTGTCCTGAGGAGGGATCTTGGAGGGATCAAGGTGAGCTTGTCTGCCTGGAATAGGGCTGAACTGAACGTAAACCAGCGGCATGTGCACTTGATTGAAATTAAGTGCTGTGAAGACACGAGGCCTGGACAGCAGTTGGAGGCGGCATAGCGGCAGCATGCAGACCTCTGTAAACTCAATATTGCAGAAGTTGTGGCTCTCCACACCATCCTTTTGGATGTTGGTGGGATCTGCTACACTGAGCACACTCTTAACCAGTTTAAATAGCTGGGACTTGACCACCAACGTGCCAATAACTTGCTTGCAAACTTCATGCCCATTCTGTTATGTATGCCGGCAAGCTTGTTACCACTAGGCATGCTATTGAAACCAATCATACTTCTCACAGCCAGGTTATGGAGCCGGGTGCTTTCTGTAACCCTCCAGGTCCCCATCAGCATTTCTTACTTCACAGCTGTGTGGTGGAGGGGACTCACGGCTCTTCCGAGCCAACGTGTCTCCTTTTCCTTTATTGATGTCGGGAGAGTTTCCACTGCCTACTAGCGTAGTACGTAGTTTTTCTTTTCTTTTTCTCAAGGAGACGCATTGGCTCAGAAGAGCCGTGAGTCCCCTCCACCACAAAGCTACAAGACAGATAATGCTAATTGGGATCTGCAGAGATCAACTTCTCTATCATTATCAACATTGTACATGCTCTTCGTTTGCATCATGATGGGGGCTTATAGGAATGGGAGGTACCGGGTGTGTGGCGTGGAGAGCAGGAGAAGGAAAGTCTGGACGTCCAGGAGCATGGCTGTCAAATCCCCAGACACCCATTAGCTTTATTTCTGGCCTTTTCCTAGTCTACCTGTGTCAAATGTGGGCCCGAGGACTCAATGGTAAGGCCCTTGCTAGCTAGGGCCTAAATGCGCGTGGCCTCTTCACTGGCACAGGCTTTTCTTTTTCTTTAGTGGTGGGAACCTAGTGCCTAGGCTTCAACAACTTAAAAGCCTTTGAGCATAACCTACTTTATGCTATTCCATCCAGCATCAAATTGCAACATAAAACATGATTTGTCATCTTTTTTCCCAGTCAAAGTTTCGTGGGTTTGAGCAGTTGTTGGTCAGGTCAGGTTACAGGCCTCTGTGTTTCCGGTCAGCTGCCCTTGTAGGCGGATATAGCGATGTGGACTTACCTACCTCAACCAGGCTACACTTTTGAGGACTCCTCGGAATCTCCCTCTCCTAATTTTTGGCATTTTCTTAGGCACTGCTTGGCAACCTGCCCTTGTTGGCAGGTACAGCTGTATAACCCTCAGGCTTTCCTTTCTTTCCTTGGCATGTGCACGCACTTCATAACTTCGATTTAGCTCATTTCCAACCTCTTTTTACTTGCCTCTTCCCAAGCTTTCCTCTGCTTTGATGCTGCCATATAGTTATCTTTAATCATGTTCTGCTGTAATTTAGCTCTTCCCTTGCCCTGTTTGGACTGGTTTGGTTACAGGCACATGTCTGCTTCAGCTATCCCTGCAGGCAGGTACAACTTTGTTCTCCTTGCCTTTCCTTTCTTGCCCTGCTGGACACCGCTATGTCCTCGCCCTGTGTAATTGAAAAAGCAATAAAAATTTCCACCAGCAGAAGGGACATCAGGGAATTCAGTGATCATCAGAGGAGACAAGGAAAGTGAGTTTGAGGCCCGCTAAGCAACCTCATGTGTGCCTTGGCTGCGTAGCCTTTTCTTTTTCTTTAGCATGGAAGCCTGTCTTTTTTGTGTGGCTGGCAGAGACTAGCAGGCTGAGCAGTAAAACCACCTGGCTCAAGGCCAAAACCCCATGTAAATTATAGCATGGAAGCCTGTGCCACAGCTTGAAAACAAAGTGTCTGATGCGAAGGCCTTCTTCTCAGGTGCACTAATGGGAGCTCAAGTCAAAACTCAAAAGGGTGGCTGCAAGAAATGGTGAGGTCAAAGGAAATACAAGGCCATGGTCAGTCTGACACTTGCCGCATACAACTTGAGAAAACTCTCAAGGATTGATCTACTTCCTCTAGCAAGCTAGGTTAAGTAAAGGTCAAGTTGTGCATCAAAAGCATCCTTGCAAACTACTTTCTTGTCATTGGGGGCTACCTGCTTTACTGCAGAGAATGAAATATGCATTTCCCCACCTAATCCCCTCCAGCAGGCTGCTTGTAGCCCCAAGCTTCGTACAATGAGCCTAGACAACTGTGATGTAAGGCGTTGCCCTCACAGTTTTAGGCCAGGCTCTCAATGCTGCAGTCCCTCTCTTGGTTCTCTCATGGGAATACCTTTTTTTGCTTCATCTACACTGCCCTTGATACAAAACCCTTTCCATCCCTCTCATGGGAATACAAATCTTGTTTGGAACACAGACAGCAGAATCATGCAGACATGCAGATGGTATGCAGACAACATAATCAGTGCCTGCTTCATCCATCCTATGACGCTGCAGCCCCTTGTTGACCTCCAGGCCGTGTCCGTTGGTAGATCCAGGCTAGAGACTCAGACAAGCCCTCCCCTGTCAGTGCGCAACAAGCCTGCAAGCAAATGAAAGGAAAAAGAAATAAATACAGAGGCGTTGGAAGACTCAGCCAAAAGCCTTCTCCTGTCAGTGCGCTACAAGCCTGCAAGCAAATAAAAGGAATAAGAAAAAGTATGTAGGCGTTGGAAGACTTAGCCAAAAGCCTTCTCCTGTCAGCGGGTAATGAGCCTGCAAGCAAATAAAAGGAATAAGAAATAAGTATGTAGGCGTTGAAAGACTCAGCCAACAGCCTTCTCCTGTCAGCACGCAACAAGCCTGCAAGCAGGAGACTGCAGGGAAATGTTGTACTGACTGCACATAATATTGATAGTATCAATAATATAAATAACATGATATGTCATTCTATATGTAATACACCAAAGGGTAAAAAACAGAAGACTATGCAAGTCAAACAGGTGCGCGCAACCAAGCCTCCCCCTGCCAGTGCACAGCACACTTGCAAGCAGGAGAGCAGGAAACAGCTGGGGAGAGTCAAATTGGAGAGGGAAATTCAGGTTCTCTGCATCCTTTTTGAGTGTTTACGTGAAGCACCCCACTAGCTGTGTTTCTCGCTTCCTCCTCAACTAGCTGTACCTAACTCAGGTTTAAGGGCTCTTCGACGAGGCCCTTGCTAGCTTGCTAGTTAGGGAACCTCTAATGAAGCATGCCTTTGGTGCCTGTGGCCTTTTTGAATCGCATGGTAGGGTAATTTTTGTGTTTTCTTTCCACTTGAAGGTGTTTCACTTCCAGGGCACCAAACCCCTCGAAGCACAAGCTGAAGGCCTGGCTAGATGCCAGTAATCAGCCAGGATCTCTTGCACGTTCCCCGGAGACCTATAGCTGCCAAAACCAGGAAGGACCCGGGAGTCAATGGAGCAGAAGGTCACACTGTGAAGTCCTGCTCAACAATGACTTTTCTGTATCATTGCACTACATTGCAATTTGATTCGTTCAATTCTTTGGCCACCCTGACAGCACGCATCCCCATTCCAGCACTGCTCATTTATACACAACTATTGTATATACCAAGATACAGCACTGCTCATTTATACATAAATATTGCATGTACCAAGATACAGATTACAGAGTTACATTTTACACAAATGAGCTGTGCACCTATGAATGCCAGTCAAGAATGTGCATGCCGCACATGCATGTCATAATTGTACATGCCCGTACATGGAGTCATGCCTGTGCAACTGTGTATGCCAGTCATGGTTCCGTATACTGCAAAGCCCAAAAGCTGGGGTACACCCACCTGTATATGCCAGTCATGCCTGTGCAACTGTGTATGCCAGTCATGGTTCCATATACTGCAAAGCCCAAAAGCTGGGGTACACCCACCTGTATATGCCAGTCATGCCTGTGCAACTGTGTATGCCAGTCATGGTTCCGTATACTGCAAATCCCAAAAGCTGGGGTACACCCACCTGTATATGCCAGTCATGCCTGTACAACTGTGTATGCCAGTCATGGTTCTGTACACTGCAAAGCCCAAAAGCTGGGGTACACCCACCTGTATATGCCAGTCATGCCTGTGCAACTGTGTATGCCAGTCATGGTTCCGTATTTTGCAAAGCCCAAAAGCTGGGGTACACCCACCTGTATATGCCAGTCATGATTGCGTATACTGTGAAGCCCAAGAGCTAGTGTCAACTCGTCTACCTGCAATGGAACGGCAGTGATTGACTCCTCTTGCTTTGAGCTGACTCAACAAATGCTGTTGCACCGCTGAACAGGCTAGGCTTTCGAAAGCAGAGCCAGCAGAATTTGGACAAAAGGCTGTATGAAGACAGATCCACACATGTCACAGTGACGAGTCCATCGGTGGATCAGTAATTCAGTGATTATGAAAAGCATATTCACAGTTGTCACAGTGGCGAGTCCATCAGTGGATCAGTTATTCAGTGATTATGAAAAGCATATTCACAGATGTCTGACTGTCAGTGACTGAATGACAGTGGCGAGTCCATTGGTGGATCAGCTATTCGCTAACTATGAAGGCGATTCACAGATGTCATAGTAGCGAGAAGATTAAAATCGTTTAAGTATTTCACATTCTATTCTGGCTCGTGAGGGGCAAGTACCTTACATGGGGACAGACCACAGAAACCAAAAAACTGGCCTGCCGGCGTGGCCTCTCAAACAAAACAGCAACTGGAGGGAGGGAAACACATTACAAACAGCCAAGGCCAAAAGCAGGCAGGCAGAGCACACAAGGGAGAGCAAGTCTGCTGCAGGAGAGGTTTAAGAAAAACATAAGGGGCTAGAACAAATTAAAAAAAGCCAAAAAAGGTATGCTGAATGCCATAAGTAAGGAAAAGAAGGTGGTTTTATTGCAAAAGTGGCAATAACGACAGGCCACTCTTCTCACTCGCCTACAAAAACCTCAATTCTTCCACGGGACAGAGAAGTGAATGTGATGTCATAGCGAGTGCATTTGTGGGTCAATAATTCAGTGATCATGGAGGTGCACCTTCATTCACAGATGCGATAGTTGTGAACCCATCTGTGGATCAGTAACCATGAGGGTAATTCATAGATGTCATAGTAGCAATGCCATCGGTAGGTCACCTAAACGCTTCACTACGCTGCAGGTCAACATGGATTTGCAAAGCAGCGCTTACAGGCAAGAACCTGATTAAGACTTTTTTCAGAAGTTTGTAGATAGTGTGTATGTTGCGTACTTATGCTTCAGGTAAGGCGCACCAGCCATGCTCTTCTGGAGGCCAGTGCATCATTTGAAAAGGAAACAATGGATACCCTAGTCCATTAATCCACCACCAAATCTTCCATCTGCTGCCCGTCTACTGCCCTAAGCCTCTCACAGCCTTCACGCCTCTTGGCTGATGTATATCCTGCTAAGTTTGTCCTTCTGTGGCCTGCCTGCTTCTCTATAATGCCCCACAGACCAAGGCATCATTTTTCCACTCACAAGCACACCCAGCTGAGTTTGTCCTTTTCTGGCCTGTCTGCTGCCTTCACGCCTCACAGCTGTTTGCACGAGTGTAAAAATGAGGCACACTACACACAGCGCATCCCTTGTTGAGCAGGGGGAAATTCTCAACATGCTGCACACCAACATCACGTCCTTCAGTGTGCAATGATGAGGCACACAGGAAATGGTGCATCCTGGTTGCAGAAAAATAACAAGCTGCGCACCTGCATCGCGTCCTTCAGGTCCTGTTTGTTGGCCAGCACAATGATGGGGGTCCGCGCAAGGTCTTCATTCTCCAACAAGCTCATCATCTCAGCCTGTGCTTGTATGTGCAGGAGTAAAAGGGGAGGTGCAGCTTGGCTGTGAACTTGTTGGGAAACCTTCTTAATTAACAACAAGCTCATCATTTGTGCAGGAGTAGGAGGGAGGGCGTACCGAGCCCATTCAAACAAAGGCACAGCTGATGGGAATTGCCAGCATAAAAAGCAGCTTGCACATTCACGCTCAGAGGAAGCTGTTGAATGTGTGTGTGCAAGTGTGAAAGCATGCCGGGCCCATGACTGGCACCGCAGT
Organism: Dunaliella primolecta; assembly: GCA_914767535.2. Taxonomy (NCBI): domain Eukaryota; kingdom Viridiplantae; phylum Chlorophyta; class Chlorophyceae; order Chlamydomonadales; family Dunaliellaceae; genus Dunaliella; species Dunaliella primolecta. Next base: position 7,360,734 of record OU611763.1, on the reverse strand, counting down.
TGGTGTTGCTGAAACCGGGTGCGGGTGCAGCTTGCTTCATGCTGCTCAGAAACCGCTGTACAGTTCGTGCACCCAAGGGAGTATTCCCTGGCCTGTATTAAAGAAGTGCAACGCAGTCAGCATTGCTATGTGCCTAGTCCCTAGCACAGTGCTTTGTTATTTCTTTTGTAAAGTAAAAAAGAAATACTGATTTTAAGCATAGACGACTGACATGAAAGCGCACCAACAGATGCTTCCATTCTCAACCCTGTTTGCAAGTGCACAGTGTTGGACCTAATGAGCCTCCTCGTCCCTGGCACAGTGCCACGCTACATGATCAGCTCAAGATTATTTTTATTTCTTTGTAAAGTAAAAAGGCACAGCCTTCAGGGCGAGTGGTTTCTTGTTGTGTGTAAAGTAACAACAAGCACAGCTTTTAAGCATAGGCGACTGACATGAAAGCGCACCAACAGGCGTTTCCATTCATTGAACAACCCTGTTTGCAAGTGCACTGCCTTGGACCTTTTGGGGAACGGCACACATGTTGATTGGTATTCCCACGTAACCTTTCAGCACTGTCACAACCTACACACACACCCGCACACATACACACTGCAAAAGGCTGTACTTTGCACCTGATGGTTGGGACTGCCACCCGATGCATGAACTCATGCAATTCCTGCCAATGTAATCAGACCCCTAGATTAGCTGTCTGTGCGCCTCAACTGCACAAAACCACCAAAGACTAGTTTGCATGAAGTACGGATCAACGCATGTGTGGCCTGCCTACTTTTGTGCACGAGCATGCATGTGCATGGAGTATGGATCAACGCATGTGTTGCCTGCCTACTTTTGTGCACAAGCATGCACCAGGCCTACAAAAGCGCATATAGGTCACAGCACAGAGGATGCATAGCGTATAGGGCATGAAAATGCATAGGGCATGCAAGCGCACGGGCCGATTCCATTGGATAAGCTGCACCCATCTTGCATGCATGCTCCTTTTGTGCGTGGAGCTCCTAAGTTGTGCATGTGTGTTGTGCATGCTCATGCACACCCTTAATGCTTGCACCTTTTGTGCAGTGTTGCACTACTAATCTGTGCATGCACAGCACGAGTAAGTCAAATGCAGCATATGATGTGGCGCATACCATGCCTACTCAAGCCTTAGGTTAAGAGCCCACCTTGCACACTCCAAAGCGGGCTCTGTTTTTGGAGTTCATCACAGCATTGTACTTTGCATTTCTGCATATGCAATGCTTTTCCAGATCTAATGATGCATACACAGTGCTGACAAAAGGGTCCACCTTACACACTCCAAAGCGCGCTCTGCCTGTGGAGTTGACCACCATCATCACAGCATTGCACTGAAGTTGATCACCATAATCACAGCATTGCACTGCATCACAGCATTGCATTGCATTGAAGTTGATCACCATCATCACAGCATTGCATTGAAGTTGACCACCATCATCACAGCATTGCACTGAGGTTGATCACCATAATCACAGCATTGCACTGTACACGTGTGCATATGTACTGCATGTCAATCTCTGATGATGAATGATATGCCAACTCAGGGACCCACCTTGCACACGCCAATGCGGGCTCTGTCTGTGGAGTCCACCACCATGATTACAGCATCGCTCTTCTTGTAGTATGTGGCCCAAAAGGGTCGTAAATTCTGTTGGCCGCCCAAATCCCAGATCTGTGCGGCAGAGAGTCAAGAGACAGACGAGCACATGGTAAGCATGGTGTGGTAGAGAGGCAAGAGATGGATGAGAACACGGGAAGTATGGTGGTCACCCAGGACTTTGGGCTGTAGGCCTTCTTGTACTCCCCTTGCACCCCCATGCTGCTTTGCAAGTATGGTGCGGTAGAGAGGGTGAACATGCGTGAGCGCATGCATGGTAGGTATGATGCATGTTTCCAAGAATGGCAATCTGAGTTGTCGCTCTCTGTGCACTGTATGCGAACGATGGCAACATACTTGGCTGCTGTGGATCGAGATGTGTGTGATCGATAGACACACACACATGCACTGATCATTTCAAGGGAAGGTGAGTCCCCACATCTGGCACTTCAACAGCCAGAGACAGGTGAGATAATATCACCGTGATACGACTGCTGGGTGTCAATCCACCCTGAAGCCCTTAACCATCAGGGAAAATGGATCATTGCTGGATGCTTTTGGAAAAGTGAAAGTCCCAGAACACTGTTTGCCTTGCCGGCAGTGCTTGGCAAGTGGCACTTTGTAAGATGGAGCGTTAAGAGCAGGTGGCTGAGGTGTTAAGAGCGGGTGGGTGGGGTGATAAGGGCGAACGTGAGAATTGGGGTACACACATCCAGGAGGGGCAGTTGCCTGCCCGAATTAAGCCTCCCCAAGCATATCTTAGAGACCCCTCACGAAGCTGAGGGACTGCCTTGATATCATGTGTGAAGAGTTGAAGGTTGACTGGATAAATTGCCAGAACTTGCATCAAAACGCAACATAAATTCATAGAGAGGGGGCAGCACGCTTTCCGAGCTCTGATCAAGTCTGGCACACAAATCTTGGTGGAAACGACTGTCACCTTCCAATCAGGAAACCATCATGCTCTTCCATTTTGGAAAAGTAGTAGACATCTAGGCAGCACACATTGAGCTGAGTTTCCCAGCGCACTGCATATCAGCAGCCGCTGCAAAGATGGCGCATAACGGCAGGCGTTATTAACATGGCGGCGCTTTGAAGTTTGGCACGAAGGAGTGTTTGTCCCAGGCTTGCAGTCTCACCTGTTTGCCAGTCTAGCAACGCTGATGTAAAGAATCCTAATGTTTCACTTTCACCTCATCAGGTTGTGCTCTAAGCAGTCACACTGCATGATCACCATGCTGACTCGCGCACATCAAAAAAGAGTGCATTAATTGACCCAGGATGAGCCTGCATTGGCTGTGCCATGTCCGTGAATTTTAAAGCCTTCCTCCAGCATTGGCTGTGCCATGTCCGTGGATTTTAAAGTCTTCCTCCAGCATTGGCTGTGCCATGTTTGTGGATTTCAAAGCCTTCCTCCAGCATTGGCTGTGCCATGTGTGGGCATTTGAGGACCTCACGCCTGCACTGGCTGTGCCATGAGCGGGCATTTGAGGACCGTGCATACCCAAGAAAGCAGCTTCTGTCAGTGCAGCTCCTTGGCAATCCGGCACCTTAGGTAAGTGCACAAAATATACCCCTGTTTGCCTTTTGAGGCGGGATCAAATCTGGCATTCAACAGTTTTGAGCTCCACTAGCGCCCCTTATTGCAGGGACACTGGGACACTGGAGGACGGGTGTAACAAATCCCCCAAATTGATCCCCTTGCGCCCAATAGCGCAGGGACACTGAGCTGACTCCTTGCAACCTATTCCCCTTTATTTGGATCCCTTGCGTTTAAGAGCGCAGGGACAATGGGATGACAGGCGTCATTGAAGGGCGGGCTCTCAGCCTTTCCTGCTACACTTGTCAACCAGGGGATGTAGGGGAGCACAATAACAACAGGACAGGCCCTCAGCCGCTATTTTCTGTCAGCTTTGTTTGAAAGGCTTGCTTGCTCCCATCTGCTTGAAAGGCTCGTCTGTCCCAAACATAGTTTGAAAGGCTTGCCTATGCGCAAAACACCCAGTGAGCTGATCACCGTGCCTGTCAGCAATTTGAGTGGCTCGGCTGCTACACATAAAAATTCCCCAGTTGAGCTGATTGCTGTGCCTCTCATAACATTTAACAGCTTGCTCGCTTACACAGAGCACCTGGTAAATCCATGACTTCATGACTTTGTCCACTTCCTGTTGCCTTCATCACATATAGCATGATCGCTAGCCTGAACCTGTGTGAGGTGGGAGTTGCTTGTGGCTCGCCATCCTTGCTTCCTGGGGTGCTGCACAGAAAAACAATTTTCAGTGGGCTGATCACCGAGTTTGTCCGCAAATCAAACAGCTTGCCTGCTATATGCAACGCATGCAGTGGCATTCCATGATGTGGCTTCCTTTTCTCTTGGAGACCCTTGCGCCTCGCCACCCTTGCTTCCTGAGGTCCTGTTGCGGAATCCAACACTGGAAGCTAATTCAGTAGGACACTCCATCCAATTTCAATGGGATGGTCACTGCGCCTTCTCCTAGCAAATCAAACAGCTTGCCTGCTACGCAGAACACAAGGTGAGCTTGTCCTTGAGCCTCCAGCTGTGCAACTGGGGAGGTAACGGAGAATCAGGGGTGACCTGGCGGCGTACAAGCGTGACCATGTACAAGTGCTCAGCGCGCAACTGCCCTGCCTCCCCTGGCTGCTTTTCATCTTAGGGCCTGAGGAATGAATGCCCTTATGGCCCCAGCATTCATCACTTTGCACTCATCTGTTCTCATCAGTGCTTGCGCTGGGTCATGGGGGCCTTCCCTCAGGGCAGCCACGAAAGTGCACAGAGCTGTAAAGCTCCTGGCACAGCTCCGTTGTTCTATGTACGCGTTTACATTGTACATACACAGTGATATGCGTGAATGGAAGCCCCTGTACGCCAAATCCAAAGGGGACTACCTGGATGCAAGCAGCTCATGTTGTACACAGATTCGTGCATGCAACGGAGGGGGGTCCCTGGATGCAAGCAGCCCATCTTTAAACTTGTTCACACAGGTTCATGCAAGTGGTCATGCGCCAGCCATTTTCCCACACTGTAGAGCATTAATATCATCCCGCAAGAATGTTGTTTTTGGGGAGAGCGGGACGATTGCAGACACTTGAAAACATAAGTACTCCTGAGCATGCGGGAGGGTGCGTGACAGTGAAGAGCGCTTACTTTTTAGTTTTTTTGAGGTATGAATTACAACAGAGGCCCTAAAGCGCCTGCAGGTCCAAACAGCTGGGTATGGGAAGCTTTTTGAGAACCACAGTTACTGGGAGGAACAGCACCAGCAGCAGCAGCAGCACCTGAGGGGTTTTCGGACAGCAGCTCTCCTTAGGGTTTGGAAACATGCAAAAATAGATACTGAGGGGGTGTGGAGTTAAGGCAGGATTCATAAAATAATAACTTTCCTTAGGGGTGCGGAATAATCAAAGTTCTGTGCGCTATATCCATTGCCCGCCTCACCCTCAAGGCAGACAAATGCTTCCTGCACCCATCCTCTTGTGGATTCCAACCCTTCAGTATCAGAGTCCTACCCCGCCAGTCTCAATCTGAAGGTGCTCCTTGGGTAAAATGCCTAGTAATCAGAGGATGCTCCATCTGTTAGCACTCCATCAACTACCCTTTCCACGCCACCCTTCTTCTTTCAAACCACTGCGCTCTCCCCAGCTGGACCCACCTCCATTTGGATGTTCTTGTACTTCACCGTCTCTACGTTGCTGCCCACTGTCGCACTGCTCTGCACGACCTCCCCTAAGGACAGCTTATACAAGATGGTTGTCTTGCCTGCATTGTCCAGCCCCACCTGCGCATCATGATTGTTTTACAATATGTGAACATGTGTGTGTGTAAATATATGTGTGTGTGTGTGTGTGTGTGTAAAAACATGCGCGCGCGTTTATGTGTGTGTGTGTGTATGCGTGTGTGTGTGTGTGTGTGTGTGTGCGTGTGTGTGTGCGCGCGCGTGCGTGCGTGCGTGCGTGCGTGCGTGTGTGTGTGTGTGTGTGTGTGTGTGTGTGTGTGTGTGTGTGCGCGCGTGCGCGCAGCGCACGCTCTCAGCAGGCACAGCGTCTACTGTCTCGTACCAGAGGAGAGCTCTTTCTCTCACCATAACAACTTTGTACTCCTTGCCGCTGAAGAAGAAGCTCATGAATGTCGAAAGCAGGGCCCCCATCGTGATGCCCAGGCCTGTGTGATCCTAGGGCAGTGTTCTTCTGGTCTGAGAGCAGTAGTAAGCTCCAGTTACACTTCTAACGTGAACAGGGTGCTGTGACTGCTAATACAGTAACATTTGGGGGCCCTGTACCCTCAGAGAAGACAGGATGTTTTGCACGATTGCTACGTTGTAGAGGGTTTCTCTCAAATAAATTGTTGAATATTGCAGTGGCAAATCGTGGCCCTGCTTGCGTTTTCCTTCGCAATTCTTCATCCAGTGCTCCAAAACTTGCGTTGAAGTCGAAATAAATATTTCATTGAATAATAAGAAGGCATAAAGTCATGTTATATGCATTTGAGTGAAGTCAAACCTGTAGCTGCAAGCAGACAAGTGAGCCAATGAGCCGCAGGCAGACTCTGGGGCCCATCAGCCCGGCCCAAATGAATCGTGGAGGTGGGACTGCTCCTTCTCGAGTCGCTGCAGGCAAGGATGGGTCAAACGCAGGGCAGACCAACGGAGGAGGCCCCCGGTCTCGCAAGAGCATGCTGCCTACTGTCAGCGATAAGCCTCAGTCCATGCAGCAAGGCCTGGGTGGAGGGGTTTTCGCAGGCAGCATCGACGCACGGCGCAGCAGCGCTTACAATAACGGAGGCAAGGCCAATGGCCCCAAGAGCGACCCACGGCCCATCACGGACAAGGCCTTCATCAACAATTGCATCCGCACTGTTATCACCTACCTATCCACCCACGGGTACCCAGCAGCGGTGGCACCCAAAACCCTGGCCAGCCCAACAGCCAAGGACTTCACCATGATTGTGCAGTTTCTGTTCCAGAAATTTGACCCCAGGTCAGTGCAACAGCACGAGTAGCTGGTTGCGTTGGAGCTGCCTCTGTCCATGTCAAAGAAATGACACGGAGTGTTGCACTTAAGGTGGCAAGCTGATGTGTGCACACAAGGTTTGACCGTAAGCTCCGGAGCCATTGTGGGGGTTACAAGAGCAGGCCAGGCCCTTGACGCTTGTCTTGAATATCATACTAGGCATGTGTGCAGTGCTGGGTGCATGCACTCAGAGAGGAGTGTATAAAGCATGCTTTCAGGTCGCTTACATGCAGTAACTGCACACTACTCGCTGCAAGTTAGCAAGTTAGATTTTGCTTTGTGTTCAAATGTGCAGCAGTTTTGAATGGTTGCGTGCAATAAAAGCACGTGGAAAAAACATGAATCCAAAACACAAACATGTTAGTGCACGACAGTGCCTGTGCCACAATTGCTCGCTCGCATGCTGCGTTGTCATGGACAAATGGAAAAGCAAGCTTGTGCACCCATGCCCATGCAAGCGCACGCATGGAAGCGCACACGTAAGCACACAGATGCACACGCACGCACACATATGCGCACACACATACACACACACATGCACTCGTCACGCTGGCCGTGCAGCATGAAAATCTTCGGCAAGATTGAGGATGATGTGCCGCTGTTTTTCAAGCGCATCAACTACCCCTTTGCTATCAGCAAGAGCGCGCTGTTTGCAGTGGGCAGCCCCCACTCTTGGCCTGCTGTGCTGGCTGCGCTGACGTGGCTGGTGGAGCTGCTGAACTATAACGCAAAGGTGAGGTTGCCGGCAGTTTTTGCAATGCGCTGCCGTGGCTGGTGGCGCTGGTCCACAATGCCACAGTAGGTGGGCTGGAGAATTCCCCTGTGAAATGCTCTCCTGTTGTGCTGGCTGCGTCAACTCGAGCGGTGGCGCTGCTCCATAATGCTAAGGTGAATGTGTTGGAGAACATCTGCGGTGCTTGCAATTGTGTGTATTGCGTGTTTTCGCTGTGCTGGCTGCGCTGGCAATATGGCTGGTGGCATTGCTGAGCTGCTCGATGCCAAGGTTGGTGTGCTGGAGAATGTGCTCCACAGTGCAATCCACAGAGCAATGCTCTCCTGACGTGCTGGCTGCGCTGGCATGGCTGGTGGCGCTGCTCTGCTCCATGATGCCAGGGTGGATGCACCATGGTTCATATGGATAGGATAGGGTTACATAGCTGTACCTGCCTACAAGGGCAGCTTAGCTGAAGCAAAAGGTGCCATGGTTCACAATATGCGTAAGGAACGTGTATGTGTAGCCTAGCCTGCCTTGTTGCAGCTGCCTTGGTCGATGCCAGGATGGATGCACTGAGGTCCATGGCTCACAATGTACATTGATACAAAATACATGAAGGAAAGCATGGTACGATTGACATGCATGGACGCACCTCGGCCCATGGCTCGCAATGTACGTTTATAGTGCAGCCTGGCCTGCCTTGTTGCAGCTGCCTTGGTGCCCTAGCCATTGATGGGGCTCCTCTGCTTATCAGTCCATGATGCTTGCCATCATCGATGTACATTGTACACAGGTGAGCCCACATTTGTCTGTCATTCCTGGCTGGCTTGGCTTACAGGGATGCGGCAGCTGGTGCATGGGTCATCTGTCCCGTGCCTGATTGCAAGCTTTTCCATCTTTGACCCAGCATTGGCTGGTGGTGATGTAAGACCTGTCTCCTTGGAACAAGAAGAGAACACAAAAGGAGAAATTGCAGGCTTCATTCTGTCTTTTCCCCCCTGTTGGCGTAGAGGAGTGACAAGGCATGCAATCCTTCCACTTTTGGACTGGATGGGGTGCAGTGTGAAATCCTGAAAGTGGGGCCATTTGCTCTGGTTGTCTCAACCTACCCCGATGTTTTTTTTTTTTTTACGCGCGCTACTACAGCTGCCAAGGGCAGGCAGCACCTCTGCACATGTCTCAGGTCAGGTTTCTCCACTTCCATGCACCAGCTCAGCTATTGCTCAAGAACCATATTGAAGTACTTCGTGTATGCTGAACTGCAAACAAAGTGTTTACCCAATGCCATAAGGTTCGCCAACACATACAAACACACGCGCGCAGGCGTGTGCATAAACAGACACACACACTCACACAAATACACAATTAAATGAATGACCAAACATTTGAGCAGACAATTTTTTCTTACATACATTTTACATCGCCCCTATAAACATATTGACATGTATGGATATGTGTGTAGTCTGGCTGACCCCAACGATGTTCCATTAGCCTTGCCCCTGGGGCAGTCTTGTCCCCTTAGCCCTGTCCCATTTTCCTTGTCTTCGTGGCCTTGTCCCATTAGCCTTGTACCATCGGCTTGTATGTGAAGGAGCAGGAGGGGTGGCTTCGCCTCTGTCTGCTACAGCGCTTTTTGATTTCAATGACATAGCCACAAATTGAATGCACTAGTGCCTTGCATTCACCTCGTGCAGGTTGAGGAGCAGGAGGGGTGGATTTGCCTCTGCTACAGAGCTAGATGAGCTTGCAAAGTGACTGTACTGCTGCCTTGAATGTACCTCTTACCCTTCCCCCTACACATGCATCTGCACAACTCCATGGTTGTGTATGTGTGTGTATGTAGGGGGTGGTCTGTTCCAATATCAACTACATTGCTTGCTTAGCTTCCTATGCCGCAGATAGAACTATGATTGTACACTAATTCTCACCACGCACAGGTGGAGGAACAGGGGGGCGGCTGCACCTCTGCCTCGGGCCAGCCAGGTCTGTTGGAGGACCAGGAGTCCGCCACAAAGCGCCAATTCTTCGACTACATCTGCACGTCTTACCGCTACTTCCTGGCGGGCGACGATGCCAGGTGTGTGTGTGTGTGTGTGTGTGTTTGTGCGTGTAGGTGTGCAAGCGTGTTCATGAGCAAGCAGGATGTCTGCAAGCAGAGGCATGCCTCTCTCTGCTCGTTGCATGTGGTGCAAGCCTGCATGGGGATTGAGCTCAGCCTGCATCCAGCGAGCATGCAGACTTAGTCCCTTTCTGCTCACGGCACAAGCATGCATAGAAGTTGTGCCTGAGTGCGCTCTCTTTTTCCTTTCCCTTTCCCTTTCCCTATCCCTTTCCCTTTCCCTTTTGCTCCTGCATTCTCACTCTCATCCACTATCCACGAACCAGTGGACTTCTTTGCACGCGCCCACGCAAACACAGATACGCATGCACACACGTGCAGGTGCAACGCGGTGGATGATGAGATGCTGGAGCAGTTCCGTGTGAAGGAGAGGGCGGTGGCTGATGCACACGCCCGCATCAAAGAGGCAAGTGTGTGTGTCTTGCGCGCGCGAGTGTATGCTAGTGTGTGTGTGTGTGTCTGTGACCTTGGCAGTGTTCAGAGTCGTTTGAACAATCCAAAAGGTTATGCCTATCTGGTTTGATCCCTTCAGCGTGATGACAACCCATTTTTCATGATGTCCTTCGCTTGAAACTGAGCTGCAAAGTGATGTTCCTGCCCACCTGTGGAAGCTATAGCACAAGTAGCTACAGACTGTAAAGGAGGGCCTCCTGTCCTCTCCCTCTGCACGAGGCTGCTCTGTTCAGCGTGTGTGTGCCAGTGTGTGTGTGGCTGGTCTAACCTTACATTTTTGCAGCGTGTGTGGCTTACCAGGCATCAACTGTTCCTATACACACTCCAGGAGTATGGCTGTCTGGTCTGATGGTGTTGCAGTGTGTGTGTGTGTGTGTGTGTGTGTGGCTTGCTGACCACTGATTGATGATATTAAGGAAGCTGAATCATGATGGAATTGTTGACCCCAAGGTCAAGGCGACTCCCCTTTGCCCACCACATCTGAACTCGCTGCCCGATCTGATCGCGGACTGAATACCACAGGCCCTCTTGGCCAGGCTCTCAGTCAGGTCACCTGAAATCGTTTTCAGTCTTGCAGTGCGGGTGTAGTTGCCTGCACCTGTGACTGAATGGCCTGCGGGCAGCAGCGCATCAGTGGTACAGGTGCAGGTCATTCAGTGGCAACCTTTTTGCTCAGAGCTCCCTCAAACTGAAGTGTGTCCCTGAGTCCACCCCCATGTTTGTACATCATATCCACCTCACCCGCATGCAGGCCAATAACGCCGGTGCTTGCGAAGATGCAGGCCATTCAGTCATAGCTCCTTCTTCCACTCCCCTTCATTCCTTCTCAAAGCAAACACATTGGATTACAATGTTTGTGCACAGGCCAACAGCGCAGTGGTGGCAGAGATGCAGGCCATTCAGTCACAACCATCGCCTTTGGTGGCGGCCCAAGCCAGACGAGCTGAGCGCGGTGCCGACACCGAAAAGTTTGAGAAGCTGATCGACAACTTGAATGTGAGCTCTGCACACACATATACACACATGAGGATTTTATTGTGTGGGTGGCGTGGATTGCATGCATGCCTGCTGAGCTTGGGGCTGACAAGGTAAGTGCACACACATATACAAGTTTGGAATGGCGTGCGATCAACAGCTTAGATGTGAGGAACTTTTGGGATTCAGATGGTGTATCCTGCCTTTTGAAGGGGATGTCATCGAGCACTGTACGCCTTTTGATTTCCAAAGGGTTCTTAGCGTGCTCTTCTCGGGATGTTGTTAAGCATCCTTCAGAAGTACAGTTGGACTTCTAGCGTTCGGAAGGATGAAGGTGTGAAAGTGCTGAATACAGCCCAATGTGCCCACAGTTTTGCACACATAAAAGACGGAAGCTGCGATGTCAATGTGTGCGTGCGCTCACAGGCAATGATGGCCTCCTTTGTGTGCACGCTTGTGCTTCTTTCCCCTCCGCCATGTCCGCTTGTTACGATTCCCTTACTGTTCATCTCCTTAAGCATATGCACACTTGTGGGCATTAATTTTTTTTATATTCTACCACTTTGTTGGGAAGGGCCTGGGTACGCTACAGCTTCATGCACGGTGACTTGCTTGCCGACTCAAGCATCAGCCATTCAAGGGCTGCTGATAAGTCCCTGGGGTTCATATCCTGGCACAAGAACTCAGCACCATGACCACATCACCCTTCAACCACAAGCACTCGCTACCGTGATCTTATCACCCTCCAATCACCAGCACTGGAAAGCCACTATCCAGATCCTTACATCCTTCAATTACTCTGAACTGAACACTCCTTGCAATCCATCACATCCTCGCAATCTTTCTCATGACATTCACCCCCATCTAGCTGCAGCCCCCCCCTCTGGGACGCTGCCCGCATGCCAAGGGCACATTAAAGTCCATATAAGCAGCAGCGACCCTGACACTGTCAGTGAAAGTACCAACAAAAATGCAAAAGGGTACCTGTGGTGCAACCTGCTGGCCAAACACTGCCACACAAAGCTCTTGGAAATTCTCAGGGTTCTCGCAAGGGACCTACCTGGTGACGATCAAAAGACACAGGCAAAATGGTAGCTGTGATACAATCTCTTGGTTGAATTATGCCAACAGAGCTCTCGCAATGACAATCATGTACGTGGTGCTTGTGAGAACAGTGAGACCCTTGTGAGAGAGCCCTGTGCCAGAGCTTGCACCGGTAACACTGTTGTGCATACGCAATCCCTTGCCCCCCTTGAAGCCCATCCACTTGTTTTTGGCTGGCACTCCTATACTCTGAAGCATGCATCTCTACGCACCCACGCATGCTTGGAGGCGCTGTAGGCCTCCCTCAAGTGTGTATATGTGCTTCCAAATTTCTCCATCAATCCATCCACTTATGTGTAGATGGCGCCCCTGTCCTTATCGGTGTGTGCTTTTGTGAACTATACTGTCATGTGCCCCCTACATATCCACGCATGCTTGCAGGTGCTGAGTGCTTCCCTTGAGCAGGCGCTGAGTGCTTCACTTGAGCTTCCATGTCCATGCATGCTTGCATGCGCTGAAGGCCTCCAATAAGTGTGCATAGGTGCTCTCCTGTTTCCCCCTTATCCTGGGCACCCTTGTCCTTACGGGTGTGTTCTCTTACGTGTGCTCACCTATATGCTCACCACATATGCTTGCAGGCGCTGAAGGCTTCCCTTGAGCGTAAAGTTTCGGAGCGGCAGGCCGATGTGGCCAGCAAGCAGGAGGAGCTGGCCCAGGTGTGTGTCTTTGTGATGGTACCTAGTGTCATGGGTTTTTGCACAGCAGGCAGTGCCCAAGGCAAGAACACCCTGAGGAAGAAAAGGTGTGTGTGTGTGTGTCCAGCACACACTCAAGAGGAAGAGTTTTGCCAACATAAACTCGAGAGGGGTTGGTGTGCCAGCAAAGCTAAACCACAGGAAATGGGGCCAGCAAGCAGGAGGTGCTGATGTATGCATGCTATGTGCTGACATGTTGGTATGCGGATGTGGCCAGCAAGCAGGAGGTGCTGGCCCTGGACAAATGCAATTGAGCACCGTGCACCTCTTGGGCCATCTCATGCTTTGTTGTGCATTCCAGCAGCATGTTATACTGGCTAGATTGGCCTACGCCATTGCCTACTTTTTTTCCATGTCTTCCTGGTATGCTGCAGGTGGCGCAAGAGAATGAGGGCCTGCGTGCGCGCGTCGCCACGCAGCCAGTCAACAAGTCTGACCTCAACCGTTTAGTCATGGACAGGTGTGTATGTGTTTGTTTGTCTGTGTGCGGGTGTCTGTGTGGGTGTGGGTGTGAGTGAAAGCTGCTGGCTGACTGGTCTCCTGTATTCCTGTACAGAATAGTTTGACAAAGGCGGTTGGAGTTGCTGGACCACCGCCTCAATCGTCATCGCATGCCACCATCAAACTTGCACACTGACCCGCAGTGAGTAGTTGCCTACTCGCGACCAATCCCGGCGGGCGCTGGCGCCAATCCCTTTTGTTTTTGGTGCATTGCTTTGCGTGAATGACGGATTTGTGTTCCTGTCTGTATGGGTAACATACTGTATGTGGATGACTCGCCTTTGTCTCTGTGCATGGATGATCAACCTATGCGTCTGCATTAGTGATAAACCTGTGTGTCCTTCTGCATGGATGATAACCTGTGTGTCTCTTTGCATGGATATGAATATGTGTCTCTCTCTGCCTGAATGATGAACCTGTGTGTCTCTCTGCATGGATGACCTGATCTTGCGCCACCGTGGCCGACCATTTGATCTGGCCTAGCCGCTTGGTTAAGTCTGCACCAGGCTGTTTTGTGTTGATAGTCTGATCTTGCGCTCCTTCTGCCGAACATTTGATCTGGCCTGACCGCTTGATGGAAACAAAGTCTGCACCAGGCTGTTCTGTGTTGATGGCCTGATCTGACACGTGTTCTGCACGCAGGGCGCAGCAACGAGAGGATGTGAATCAAATCGTTGATACTGCATCTCCTCAAAGCCTGCAGATGAGGCCTACTGCATTGATCGCCCGATCTGGCATGTGCCTTGCATGCAGGTCGCGGCAGCGAGAGGTTGTGGATGCGGTGACCTCTCAGTGTGAGGACTTGGAGGCAAAAGTGCACCAGCAGGAGGTCCAGTTTGTGTCAGTGCTCAAGTCTTTGGAAGCCAGGTGAGCCTCTGAGTGTGTGTGTGTGTGCGCGCGCGCAGACCAGTGCGCTTGTTTGCCCTGCTTTTTTGCTTGGGCTGTTCAACATTCACTCAAGTTTTGCACTGCGCCCATGCACCTCTGCAGCGTCCTGTATTTGCTGAAGCTGGTGCTTGGCTGTACGATGCATGCTGATCAGTGTGTGTGTGTGCGCGCACGTGCGCGCATGCATGGCTGGTGCTTGGCTGTGCGATGCATGCTGATCTGTGTGTGTGTGTGTGTGTGCCTGTATGTGTCCATGTGCGTGCGTGCGCATGTGTGTGTACTGCTCGTTTGTACATCCTGCTTCACTTGCGTACATGCTGCCACAACGTGCCACTTGTGCGATTGTGTTCCTATGCATGGTGTGCTGCAACTGCATGGCGTTTGAAGCTAGTGCCATGTCCATATTGCTGTTGTGTGCCCATGCATGCAGCGTGGTGCACTATATTCACTCGGCCCAGTGCTTGAGGCTGGTGCTACATTCATATGGTGCGCTGCAACCACATGGCCCACCGCCTGAAGCTGGTGCCTGCTTCTCAGGTATGCACTGTAAAATTCATGTTGCTCATGCATGCTCCAATGCATGCAGCGTGGTGCGCTACAACCACATGGCCCACCGCCTGAAGCTGGTGCCTGCGTCTGCCAAGCGTGCTGATGGAGTGACCTATGAGCTGCGGATCAATAGAGAGGCCAGCACACCACAGGAGCTGGCCAATGTGGACCTGAAGGTGAGTGGGCTCAGCTGGTGTTGCTTTTTTTCCTGTCAGGCTGGGCAAGTGCGCAAGGTCCCAAGGGGATCTGCACAGGTTTACAGCCGCCTCCACACCGTAGTAGCTGGCCAATGTGGACCTGGAGGTGAGCAGGGTGGATTTGGTGTTTTCTTATCCATTCCCAAGCTGGGCTTGTGCACATGTATTTGTGGGGATGACATCTCAGGTGTGCACCTGCCCCAACCTGCGCATGGATTTGTGGGGATGACATCTCAGGTGTGTAACTGCCTTCGCAGTGCAGGAGGTGGCGAACGTGGGCCTGAAGGCGAGTGGCGTTGGGTGAACGTTAGGGAATGTAGCATGGGAAGTAAGGTGCATGAGTAGCTATGTGCTCTGGGTAGATCATGAAGTCGGGTGAATGCGAGGGAACTTAGGAAGAAAGTGAGCATGGGAAGTAAGATGCATGAGTAGCTATGTGCTCTGAATAGATCATGAAGTCGGGTGAATGTGAGGGAATTTAGGAAGTAAGTAAGCATGGGAAGTAAGACGCATGAGTGGCTATGTGCTCTTAATAGATCATGAAGTCGGGTGAATGTGAGGGACTGTAGCACGGGAAGTAAGATGCAGCAGAGCATGAGTTGTACATGGACTTGCAGGCCTGCACACTGTGAGCAAAGCACACAAGGTTGGGTGTTTACGCTGCCTGCTCAACTGTAGCAGGATGAGGGTGAGAGTGGGGGGGAAGGAACTGCATGCTGAGGCAAGCAGCGTGACCCTGATGGCTTGGGAGCCTCAGTTACGTAGGCTCACTTCTGCAGACTCATGTCTGTGGGGGAATTCACTTCAAACTAATGTCTTTGAAGGAATGCGGACTGATGCCTGTAGGGAATTGCATGCTGCGGCAAGCAGTGCGATCCTGATGGCTTGAGGGCGCCTCAGTATATACGCAGGCTCTCTCCTGCAGACTCATGCCTGTAGGGGAATGCCGGCTTGTACCTGTAGGGAAGTGCGTGCTGCAGCAAGCAGCCCGATCTTGATGACTTGGGAGTCTCCGTTTCGTAGGCTCACTTCTGCAGACTCATGTCTGTGGGGGAATACGGACTGATGTCTGTGGGGGGGTGCATGCTGCAGCAAGCAGCGCGATCATGATGACTCGAGGGAGCCTCAGTCCTGCAGGATCACTTCACTGCACAGCAGCTTAACTTCTGCAGGCTTTCGCCTGTGGGGAGTGTGTGTGCTACAGCATGCAGGATGATCCTGATGCCCTGAGTGGACCGCAGTTCTGCAAGCTGATGTTTTCATATGCAGATGAGGCAAGGACCTGGTGCTGCCTGCTGCTGGAACATGCTTGTTCGCAAGCATGCAGGGTTTGCACCGGTGTGTTGCCTGCACATGCAAATGGAAGGTGGTGGTGCGGCCCAGTTACGAGCAGCTGCATGAGGTACACTGCACTAAGGCGACAGAGCAGGCCCAGAACCTTAGGGCTATCCCACCTGTGCCACATTGTGATCCTGTTTGAAATGCGCAGGCTGCGGTGTGGCATGCGGTGTGGAGTGGCTGTGTGAGGCAACCTTGTGGTCCTGTTTGAAATGCGCAGGGTGTGGTGCGGCCGGGTTTGGAGCGGCTGTGTGAGGCGTACCGCACAAAGGCAACAGAGCTGGGCCGGGACCTCCTGAGCTTGCGGGAGGCCGCGAGCAGCATGGCCGAGGCGTGCAGCGAGAAGCGGGAGGAGAATGCAGCGGCGGAGGCACAGGCAAGTGTGTATATGTGTGTGTGTGTGCCCGAGGCGTGCAGCGAAAAGCAGGAGGAGCGTGCAGCTCCTCAGCAGACAGCGGACGCATGTGCACGTTTGCGTTTGTGGCAGCGGCGTGCAGCAAGATGCAGGAAAAGAAAGAGTGCAGCAGCGTAGGCACAGGCAACTTTGCATGTGTGGCAGAGGCGTGCAGCGAGAAGAAGGAGTCATGCAGGAAGGAGAGGAGAGTGCAGCAGCAGAGGCGCAGATGTGAGCTGTTGTGCGTGTGTGGGGGAAAGTGGTCGTTGAGCTCACCCTTGAGCTTTTTTGTGCGCATTCAATTCAACTTCAAACATTTTAGATTCAGGTGTGTGTATGTGTGTGTGTGCGCGCACAGCGAGAAGCTGGACGTAAAAGCAAAGGCCCAGGTGCACAGAGTGCTACCAGTGTTTGAGCATGCGTGGAGATACAAGCAAGCTCAATTCCACAGCCGGGCTGCCCACAACCATGCTTTTGTGACGCTGTCCGGCGCAGGATCAAAGGCAGAGATGATGGCCTGCCTGGACGCAGGAGTTTGTTTCGATCTGGGCAAAGTGTGCGCATCTTTCCCATGTCCATGCATGCATGCATGCACGCGCGCACACAACACACACTCCTGAAACCACTCACAGGTGGCCAAGTTAGAGGCGCAGCTGAAGGCAGCGCGCGAAGCCCAAGAAGAAAAGGTCAAGGCTGCAGGCGCGCGTGCGGAGCGATTGAAGGAAGAGGTGCGCATGTGCACATGTTCGATGCCCATGTCCCTGTGATCTGAAGGAGGAGGAGGTGGTGGCGATGCTTCTGTGCTTCTGAAAAATGAGGAGGTGGACAAATTTCTGTGCTCCTAGTAGATGAGGATGTGCCCATGCTTCTGTGCACTAGAATTTTGAGGAGGTGCCCATGCTTACATGTTCCTAATTATTAAGAAGGTAGTGCTCTAGCTAAAGCATATACAGGATCTGTTGCGTGCTTTGTGCTTGCTTAAGTAAGTGGTCGTGCTGTGCAGTGAGGCTCTGATCTGGCCAGCAAGCAGATGCGAAGGCACAATGAGCCTACACACACGTACAACCTGTTGCGTGCCTGGCGCTTGCTGCAGGTGGGCGCGCTACGCAGTGAGGCTTGCTACCGGCAAGCTGATGTGGAGGCGCGGAAGGCTGAGAGCCAAATGGAGGCGGAGGCACTGCAAAGGTGAGGCACTGCAAAACATAAGCAAAGAGGTACCATTTCACATAAGCGCAAGAGATAGAGAGCCTAAAAGCGGCAGAGGTACTGCAAAGGTGAGGCACTTAACATATCAGTGCGGAGAGGCACTGCTAAAATAGGCACGAAAGGTAGAGAGCCAAATAGAGGCAGAGGAACTGCAAAGGTGAGGCACGAAGCTGACAGACTCCGCTTGCTTGCCTGTAATGTTTGTCAATCTTGTTCCACATTTGGAGCTGTGTAAGTGCATCGCGTCAAAGAGAGGCACGCTTTTCATGAATGCTATGAATTAGAAAGCTCTGCACCCAGAGCTTGTGTGCATGAAGATTAGCTGAGGATGGGCACACTGGTGGTGTGTTTTGCAGCAAAGATCCTCTGGGCTCTGCAGATGACAAAAGTAGTTGGCAATGAAACAAAAAGCTGAAATTGTTCCCAAAAAGGGAATATAGTGCCAATTCCTGCAACAGGCATCAGGGCCGTGTTGCATGCCACTGTCGCAAATGCAACAGTTGAATATCCTTGGAATTATGCATTCACAAAGGGTTTGAAAAGAGTGCTGACCCAAACCAGTTTCAATTCAATTGCGTGCAGGGCATGTGACGCAGAGGTTGCCAAGCTGTGGTGACATGTTTGTGCATGTGATGCAGAGACCCACAAGCACTGATGTTTGTGCATACGATGCAGAGGTAGCCAAGCTGCGCGTGGACCTGAGCAGAGCGCTGGAGGTGATGTTGCAGAAAGAAAAGTGTTTGCTGTAACCCAAGTTTGATATGTCTGCGCGCAGGGCATGTGATGCAGAGATTGCCAAACTGCGCGTGGATCTGCGCACAGCGTTGGAGGCGATGTTGCAGCACCGCATGTATGTGCAGCAGAAGTTGGATGCGACGGCTGCAGCAGTGCGACAGGTGCAGCAGGAGGTGCACCAGCTGCCTGCTGCGATGCATTGATGGGACATGGTCTCGGTGCTTGATTTGTTCGGGCTGGAGGACAGCAAATGTGGCTGGTGCACTCACCGGATGTGGTCGTGCTTTATAGCACGTAATGGATGAAGGGCAGCAGAGGCATCAGGAGGTGCTTCAGGTGCCTGCTGCGATGTGGTTGTGGTCATGCAAAGATTCATTTGGGATGGGGGCAGCAGAAAAGCTGGAGAGGCTGGGCTGTACAACAGTGCAGCAGGATGTGCAGCATAGACCAGCAGTGATCCAATGGCCAGTTGAAATTGATGGTGCAAAGCTAGTCCAGCTTGGGACCAAGAACCAGCACCCCCCCCCCTCTTCCTTGGATGCAATTAACTGCTTAGTTATTGCATAGAGTCACTGCTAATCCTTTGATGCAACATGTGTCTGCTTGTGTCTATGGATTCATATTAATCTGTCCCAAGGTAATACCATGTGCCAAGGCTAAGAGGCTGAGTACATCCGTGGAATTCCTGCATAGCAGGAATATGTGATCTGAGATTCTTCAGGAGCAACAACTGGTGCTGTGCAACCATGAAGCTTGTAGAATATGCATGTGTGTTTGTGTGTGGATGTGTGCTTGCCAATCTTGGGAAGACCGTTGAAATGCAACTTGAGTTTGTGCTGACTTGATGAGGTAGCTACACTGATTATGGACTTCACCTTTTGACCTTGGTGTTCCACTTGTATTAAGGCAGGCCAGCTGCCTTGCCAAAGAGAGGCCATCGCCAACTTATTGTTTGCATTCTTTTCTTGCTGGCTGCCCCCCTGTAACTGGTGAATCATGTGTTAACACCTTGCTGCCTTATTCTATCTCCTCCTTCAGTAGCCATTTTTCTCTTAGCAACTTGACCAATCTGTGTATGTCCTCAGTGAAGTGCAGTGCACCTCTGCTCCGGACAGCTCATTGCAGGCTGATGCTCAACCAATGGCTTAGCAAAGAGCATTCCAAACGTCTCTGCCTAGCAAAAGTCTGCTTTGTAATGCTGCTACAGGAGGCAACCCCGTTTCGGAAGATTTGATGTGTGCGCTCCCCTTGTAGCGCTGATCATCTGTCAGGGCCAGATTTACACACATTGGCCAGCGGCCACAAATTTCGACTGATATCATCATGATTGATGATCAATGATAGGCCTGGAACTGTATGAAAGAAAATCTCAGAAGTAGAGGAAACTCCCCCTTCATCGATCCAGGAAAAAGGAGACACATGGACTCAAAAAGGCAGTAAGTCCCCTACATCAAAAACCTGAAGGACTTAAAGGCTAGTGGGGATCTGGTGGGTGACTGGAAGCACTGGCTCTAGGATCTGGCCGTGGGGAGTATTCTTGCTTTCATTGGGTTTACAATGGGTTTACAATGGTGGCCTACAGCCCGAGACTCTGGCTGATGGCAGCTGGTGAAACAAGCTCAACCAGTATCAAAAATTGAGACTAAATCTGACACAAATCTAAGAAGTCTGTATGAGTCTTGATTAAGGAAAGCATTGATTTCAGAATCAGTGATAGTATGATGGCAAGCCAAGAATGGAATAAAGTCAGCGTTTGAAGACGGAGCAAACACACGCAAAGTCTTAAACATCTCCTCAAAAAGGTCCTTGTATCTCGTGCGTAGCTCACGCACCTCAGTACATTTGCAAAAGAAAAGCACATGTTTTTCATCCTGGACTTCCCCACACTCACACTTATCACAGATACTTGAAACCCCAAGCCATTTACAAGACTCCACTCTCAAGTGATGAGCACGCAATCTAAATCTGCTAATGTTTCTCAAAACATGCTTGTCCAAATCCTTGAACAGATACGAGGGGATACAAAAAGGAGCACCTCTGGGACCACTCTCAGAATTCCCACACCACTTATGATACGTCACTGCCTTCTTGTTAACTGCACGAGGACAAAAAACATCGGCCCCTCTCCACACTTTCTGCTGTCTGTATCGCAAATCACCAATGAAGTCTTGCATGGGGATTTTCTCAGCTCTCAGCATGTTCTGTTTGAACGAATCACCATTCCGCATCCCACCAAAAGCATTAGAGACTTCAGGAGACCAGCAAGAGGAATCTTGCTTTCATTGCGCGCCTTGTTCCTCTGGTAGCCAGGATAAGATAGGATAGGGTTACATAGCAGAACCTGGTAGCCAGAGGTAGCAGTTTTGCGGGCAGACTTTATAGAGTGGGCGTGGAGCCCAGGAACCTCGTACTGTTAGTTTAACTCGTTTTTTTCCTTAATTTAGAGCACATGGAGATAGGACTGGTTTCACACAAAACCTAGGTTAAAAGGAAGAGAGTGGGGTTCAATCAGTAAAACATGCGTAGCCTTGCTCCTGGACGCCCAGCTCTCTCGTACGTACATGTGTGGCTTACTTGGCTCATTCTGGCATTGTTCTGTTGCCCCCTCCATCTATAGATCATGCTGTGTTCTGCAGGCAGGTGACTGATTTTTCTCGTAAGGACGCCTCAAAATGTTGAAAGCAGATTTTCATTCCAGCTTTCAAAAATTTGTCTGCCCGGTGCCTTTTGATGCAAGCAGGATGCAAGCAGATGAAACTTCCATCCATCCTTTGCACATTCAAAACCAACAACAAAAAAACAGTTAGATCTGATGAGTATTTCTAGGAGCTCATAGCATTGATGTTTGCGATTCATCTTGCTTGTGCCTCAAGTGTGTTCATTCGTGGCTTTGAATTCCAGAAATTTGGGAAAAGTAATATTAGTATAAGTAATGCACTTTTGATACTTTCTCCCTCCCTACGAAGGGAACGGACAGCTGCTGTGCTGGTTTGAATCAACTGCTCTCTCGTGACAGCCATGCGACGTAGCAGAAGCTGAGGTTGTTCAAGGACGATGGACCAGGACATGAGCAGGCGCTCCTTGGCAGCGCAGTTGCTGAATGAGGCCTACCTGTCATCGGACCCCAACATGAAGGTGGCTACAATGTAGCTTGGCAGTGCTGCTTGCAGAATCTGCACACAACAAACAATCAGCACACAATAAGTGGATGACATGCTTGGTGGACGTCCCTTGCTGGTGGTCGCAACATACACATTTCTGCCTCAACCTCTGAATGCATCTCTCACCTCTGGGTCCAGGTCTCGCACATTGCGCAACTGACAGAGCTCGCCATCCTCAAGGACCCTAAGCTGTTGCCTGATTTTCTGCCTGAGATGGCAACACTGCAGGTAGATGTAGTGCATGATCCTCTTTAACTGTCGAGCATGCCCGCCTGTTGTTGGCAGAATGGTGCATGGATGTATAGTACATTTGTAAACCATCCAGTAGGGGTGCACATAGGTGGGTGGCATGGAGGGCAGCATCCTGCTTCCTTGGGCGATTATAATGTAAGGAGATGTATCATTCATCAGCGTGAGAAAAGGAGGGCACGAAAAGAAGGCACGCGCGCTCTAAAATCCGCGTGCGAGTGTGGCTGTGTTCTCCAGCAAGGCTAGCAATGCAGGGGCTTCTTCAGGCACAATGGGTTGATTTGCAAAGTGTCTTTGAACCAGGCTAGTTACCATGGGCATGCATGGTGTGTGTCTTCTCGTGCCCCCTGCACAGCATCGAGCGATGTAGCGTGAAATGCTTATCCTGAAGAATGCTTGAGAATTTGCTCGTGCTTGTCTTAGTTCTGAGTATTGGACCAGAGCGATGGAGACTGGAGGGGCCAAGCATGCAAGTAGAGGGCACAATCAAGGGAACATGACTTCAGCAAGTAGCATGCATCCTGCACGACGTGGAACCTCACTCATGGGAGTAAATGCTGGAAGGCTGCCACCTCATGTTGTTAGTCATGAGCTGCGCTCATGAAGTTACCTACACAAGATGTGTCAGCCACGCTGCATGCACAAGGTGCAACCTTCATCATGGCTGTTCATGCTGGTAGGCTGCCATCTCATGTAGTTGGGTGAGCCGTGCTCATGTAGATATCTACTTGAGAGAGATATACCAGCCATGCAGCCTACAAGAGGCTCAGCTCGACCAACAAAATAATTTTCTACCCTGTTGTATCCATCATTTCTCAGCCCTCTTAAAGAATAAGTTCTTTGGTAGGTGAGTATAGATGCTGGCAGGGATCCCTGGAGAGCAGAGAAGCAAGCGCCGTGCTTTCACTGACTCCAATGGAGATGTGATATGCTTTTGTCACATGAGCTTGTGTTGCTTTCCACTTATGTGGGCCGCACTTGGGGATGCTGCGGTGGCTCCACAATCGCAGATACATGGGTTTGTCCTCAAGGTTGTTTGCTGCGCCAGCATGCCTCCACACCCTTGCTTGTGGATTGCTGACGCAGCCCTACTCATGTGTGTGACGTTGCTTTCCTTCCTTGTGAACAGATGGATACTTCCCCCTTGGTCCGCAAAACCATGGCCAAGTTCTTGGGAGAGGCGGCGCAGGCAGAGAGCAGCGCCACGACGCTGCAGCATGCGGCCCAGGTGCGTTGTGTGTGTTGGATTTATGTCAAGAACGCTGCCATGCACATAATTCCCGTCCTTTATCACCTTTCATCGTTGCAGCGCTACTACAACCTAATTTTGTCCAGCAACTTCTGTCTTGCCAAGACATTCCCCAAGTTGGGGATGAAAAGGGCTTTTTGATGGGCTTTTCCTTGCTCAGCAACTTGTCTTGACGACAGAAAAGAAAAAAAATTAAATAAAAAACCCTTGTAGGCAGTGAGAGTACTCCCTGCATCAGCTAAAGAATGAGAGACACATTGGCTCAAGGAGATGTGAATCCCCCTCACTAGATATCGAGTAGTCTGATGTCGCAGTCTGGAGGACAGAGTACGCATTTTGATGGGTCGTTTTTCTTTATACCTGCTCTGCTTGCTAGAACAACAGGAAGCAGAAAAAGGGGCATACGTGAATTTGAGATCGTTTCCAGGCATCATCTGCTGGCTCATGTTCACCATGCTTCTACTTCGATGCACCAGGACGCCTGCACACCTGGTGAAGTATACTTTTTTGCGTGATGAATATGCTCCGTTCATTTTTTGTGCAACACGGCTGTTTTAAATCGAGCTGTGCAGTAAGATGCATTTTTTTGTGCAAACAGGAATTGTGTGCATTCATGTGTATTATTTGTCTAATTTTTTGCAGGGCGTGGCAATGCTCTTGGGGGACCGTGCACACATTGTGCTGACTGCCGCACTGCTGGCTTGCTACCAAGTGCTGCGCACATCTCTGGCAAGGTTTGGGGCGCAGGTGTGTGTGGATGTGTGCATGCATGTCGGAGCTCAAGTGTGTTTGCATGCATGTGCAAGCATCAGAAAGTGCTTTGCTCTCAGCAATGCTTGCAGCCACATTCTCACTCCTTTGCTGCATTTGTGGTTTTAGTATAAATTCCTACTCTGTCCGTGCGCTACCGTTCTGGTGGTGCTCATGGTGAAGCTGGGGTGATGATTAGTTGTGACTCCCTCTCTGTTCATGCCGTTCTGTCATGCTCATGGTGGTATGCTGTGCTGTTCCTTTGGCGTAGTGCGTGTTGAACAGCACAGCGGCCTAGGAAACAGCGCTGCTGCATCACAGTTTGTGTAGCATGGCTCATCTTGTTGCATGTGATCAACATCGCAACCAGCAATATGATAAAATTATGTTGCCATTTTTGTCTTGTGCCGCATGTTAAAGGTTGACCAGTTCCGTAAATCTATAAATACTTCCACGTTCTCGTAGGAACCAAATGCGGGAAATGTGGCATGCATCTGGAACTGCACACAGCAAAACGCATGCTCTTTTTGATACATCTACCAATGAGTGATACACGCGCGCAGTGCTGCAGGGAAAAGCTGAGGCAGCACATTATGCAGAGTACGTTTTAGTGTTTGCATCCTCAATGTGTAGGCGTGTGTGCAGTATGGGAGGTATTGCGCATTGTATGCAGGAGGACATAGTCTGGGCTCTAGAGCGCACAAGGCAATGCATACGCTCTTGGCACTTGCGCACGTCTGCAGCCTGAATTCAAGTGTGTGTATGTGTATGGAGGACTGCACCATATGCAACAAGACTTACTGCAGGCTTCTGGACTCATAAGGCAACCAATGCACGCTCATCATCTGCGCATGTCTGCAGCCTCAAGACGAGGGCTTGCGTGGGAGACTGCGCGCCAAATGCAGCAGTGTCCTGTTTGGGCTTTTGAAATCACAAAGAAATCAAAGCACGCTCATCATCTGTGCATGTCTGCAGCCTCAAGACGAGGGCGTGCGTGCAGCGTGGGAGACTGCGCGCCGAATGCAGCAGCACGCCTGCGGGCTCGTGCACACACACACCAACGATGGTGTGCGCCTCAGTGGCATGAAGCTGGTGGAGAGCACGATCCTGATGTACACGGACGAGCACGCGCCCCCGCTGCCTGGTATGGTAGACGCAATTAATTGCTAGTCTTGTGCACGGAGTTAAGAAAGGAAATGAAGCTGGTGGGGAGCACCATGTGAGTGTGCACAAATTGAGGACTCACCCTCCAGTGCTAGATGTTTGGTTGGTTGTGACAGGTGGCAAGTAGTCAGGTGCAACTTGCCCTGCTGGGTAAGGTTTTGTTTCTAGTTGTCCTGCTGGGTAGAGTCTTGTTTCTAGTTGCTGGCTTCATGCTCCAGTGTGCTCTACTTGCTTGCTTTTTAATCCAGTGTGTGCTTGGTATGTTGCACTTGCCCTGCCTGTCCTTGCTGTATGCTCCAGTGTGCTCTACTTGCTTGCTTTTTAATCCAGTGTGTGCTTGGTATGTTGCACATGCCCTGCCTGTCCTTGCTGTATGCTCCAGTGTGCTCTACTTGCTTGCTTTTTAATCCAGTGTGTGCTTGGTATGTTGCACTTGCCCTGCCTGTCCTTGCTTAATGATCCAGTGTGCTCTACTTGCCGGCTATATGATTATGTGTGTGCCTGGTACGCTGCATGACTTGTGCTTGTATATTCAGTCAACGGGCTGCTTGCCCATCCACCCGATAGGATCTTTTGATTGTTCATGTAAGCTCGCAGGCGCACGTTGCTTGTTGTGAGCTTGTGTTTTGTATTGCATGAGTTGGATTGCTGCTTCTGGGCTCTGCCTGCACAAGCCGACCTCGAGTACTACCTTGCGATATCAGGCACTCAGCCCAGCAGCACGTGTGTGACGAACTCTGTTGCCATGCACAGTTCTACTCACTCAGCCACTAGAGTGTGTGTGAATGAGGCACAATGATGATATGGTATTGTCCACGCACTCTGTTCCTCAACATGTGTGTGGCAGCAATCTATTGCCACGTACAGTCCAAATCAGCCCATTTCAATGTGTGTGGATGAGGCATCCTGTGCAACCATTCTCGATTGTTGTATGTCATCCTTGCGCAGGGGCCATGCTAATCTTCTCTGTATCGTTCCATTTTTAACATATGTCCTGAAGGACATGTTAAAGTGCTGTGCAACAATGTCCAGGCACTCAGCCTTCCAGCACGTGTGTGGCACAAACCTGATCCCCCACCCTTGCTGTATGCATGCTTACAGGTGCAGCTGCATCACCGAGGCTGCCCCAAGCAGCTGCACTGGCTTGGGAAGCTAGCTACCACGCTGCTGCGTTGTTTCCTCGTGCACGTCTCAATCTTCACCCTTGCTGTTTGCATGTTAACAGGTGCAGCTGCATCACCGAGGCTGCCTCAAGCAGCTCCGCTTGCCCAGGAAGCTGTCAAGCAGCTCCGACTTCTGTGTGTGCAAATCTGATCTCCGCCCTTGCTGTACACATGTTTACAGGCGCAACTGCATCGCATAGACTGCCCATGCAGCTGCACTGGCTCAGGAAGCTGCCTTGCATGTCTCCCAAACGCTCAGCCCATGAGATTGTATTTTCAAAGAACGCGTTCTCCCATCCGTGCTGTATGCACGTCTGCAGGCACAGGCACATTGCCTTGACTGTCTGAAGGAGCTCCGCTGGCTCAGGAAGCTGCTGCGCAGCTGCGCCTGCTGTCGTACAAGTCTGATCTCCCACCCTTGGTGCACGATTGTTCACAGGCGCGACTGCATCGCCGCGGCTGCCCCAAGCAGCTGCGCTGGCTCAGGAAGCTGCCGCGCAGCTGCGTCTGCTGTTGGAGGGCCTGCAGCCTGAGGCAGCCAAGCGCAGGGGGCCGCAGGTGCTGTGTGTGTGTGTGTGTGTGTGTGTGTGTGTGTGTGTGTGTGCGTGTGTGTGTGTGTGTGTGTGTGTGTGTGTGTGTGTGTGTGTGTGTGCGCGTGTGTGTGTGTGCGCGCGCGCTCACTTGCATTTCTTCAGACCAACAACTTTGTGATGAGAAAGCGTTGCGGATATTGCAGACTTGCTTGCATGGTGTCTCACCTGGCTCAGCATGAGGAGTCAGCTTTTTTCAGGGGACACCATCTGTTCCTTCCTTGTCAAATTTAGAGAAATCAGACAAGGAGTACGAACTGTATACAGATCCTGTACAAGCATGTTCGTACAAGTATGTTCCTTCCTTGGGTATCTATCCCGCCACAGGCTGGATTTTGCAGAGGGGGCTGAACTTTGCAGAGGCGGCTTCGATTTGCAAAGACTTTGCTGGGAGGACTGAATGTTGCAGGGGGCTGCTTTTGATGTGCAAAGATGTTGCAGGGAGGGCTGCATGTTGCTGAGGGGGCTTCGATTTGCAAAAAGGTTTTGCAGAGAGGGCTCAGGGTGTGGTGGGCGGCAATGGTAAGATGCAACAAAGCTTTGTTGCACTTTGGTTGTGGTCAAAAGCGCGCGGCTCCCCATACAGCACAAGCCTGGTCAGCTGTGCCGATTCACACCAACGGTAATTTGATCCCCTTTTCTATCGCGCAGGCCACAGTTTGCATCCGTATCAGCCACCCTCAGCGCGTTCATGATTTTCCTCATTGCATAATGACTAACTATGCCTTACTGTATCAACTGATGTGCAGGCAACTGTTGGCACCATTATCAATTACCCTCGGTACATCGCAAGCACAAGGACCTTCTTGTTGCATTGTTTCACAAGGGGTGTCGCTTTGCTGCCTGAATTTTTGTGCAGGCCATAGTCGCCATCAAGGCTGCTGCAGCCATAGGAGTGGCAAGGCCTGCCTATTTGGGACGCATCCTCCCTCCCCTTATCACCCTGGCCAAGGAGGTAAGCGGTCATGCCAATCACTTTCACCCGCTTCATCTGCGAATTCAAACAGTGAGGTCCTTGCTGG